>CM042750.1:22592747-22596616 GCA_022496165.2 Catalaphyllia jardinei | reverse complement strand
AATACGAAACAAAGTTATTGTTGTGGTTTCGAGTCAGGATGGACGAAATGCAAGGCAGTAAACACAACAACTTTTTATTCTAGCGAGTGAGTTATACAGACAAGATTCCGATGTGCGTGCACGCATGTATAAGACCACATGTAAACTATGACATCCCCCTCTTTCTAAAAGGAGCTATGAACCCGCGAAAAGAAACTTAATAATAAGGAAACAAAGATGTTGTAGAACATGAAGATCATAGACAACAAGTGACCTTGGACGAAACTTGGCAATCAAAGCAACAACATAAATTGTTATTACTATTTTATTTTTTTTGGGGTTCAGTCTATAATTCTAATCCGTCAGGGGGCTTGACAAGTCTTGAAGATCTGCGGAGCGTGGCTTCTGGAGTTGGACATCTCAACTGTGGTTGTCTGGTAGGTGCATCGGAGGCCAGTGTGGTCTGTTCGCAGCTGTCACCTGAGATGTTGGGCATGGTGCTGCAGACTTGATTCAGGGATGCTGGTGGTTCATCACTGGGGATGTTTTTAATACAAATGTTCTCTCCTTTTGGTCGAATATGACTGCTGGTTCGCCTTAGGGTACTGCCATTTGTCATGGTGACCATGTATGAGCGAGGGGCCTGCATGCTACACCTGACACTTGTCATGTGGGTTAAGTCCACGAACTGGGTCATCAGGGTGTATGTCAGGAAGGGCTTGGAGGACTTGTTATATTGTGATTTTTGCTCATCTTGTCGTGCCTGGAGCTTGGTGTTTACTTCTCCATCTGCAGATAATGACAGGCCAGGTTTGGATATGGAAGGGAAGTTGGCTTGGTATACTCTAGAGTTCAGTAGCTCTGCTGGTGATGCAATGTTGTGGTCAAGTGGAGTGCTGCAGAGGCATAACATGGCGAGATGAGGATCTGCGCTGGATTTCTTGCATTTCTGGAGGAGGTTCTTCACAGTCTGTACAAATCCTGACTCAAAACCACAACAGTGTCAGAAGTGGGATCCTCTGCGTAAGTACAATACCTTGACTGTGATTTTCAAAGCGAATTTTGAGCACCAAGCCGGTGCATATCCACATCCTCGATCGACCTCAATAACACGAAACCATGGTGGAGCTAGCCGGATTACCGATTCGCCAGATGGACTGGTCCTCATCGGATGCACCGCAGGCCCTCAGAAAATTCAAAGATCTCTGCCAGCTGTACTTCTCTGGCCCGTTAAAGGACAAGAGCGAGGACGAACAGATAAGTTTTTTGCTGATTTAGTCAGGTGACAAGGGCTGAGAACTAGCCTCCACGTGGACGCTAACAGCTGACAAAAAGAAGAAACTCAGCACATACTGGGCAAAATTCAAAAAATATGTGGCACCAAGAAGTAATTTCAGACTTGCCCGCTGCAAACTTCGCACCATAAAGCAAGAGCCAAGTGAAACAGTCAAGAAAGTCCATATCCTAGTAAAAGAATCTTTGGATCAAATAACCCACATGTGCAGTCAAAACCTCTTGAACACGATGACACTTTGACACTTGACAAAGCAATAAATATTGCAAGAACCCAAGAGGCTACAAGTAACCAGCTACAGGATATCAGAGGCACTCAAACTACAACAGTCAATGCCCTGAGGCAGGATCCACACACAAGACAGCCTCCAACACAGAAAAACCAGGCCAAAGATGAAAGGTGAAGAAATTGTGGAAATCTTCATGACCCAACTCGGAGATCTCTGTGCCCAGCTTATGGAACTAACTGTGAAGCTTGTGGCAAATACAGTCACTGGAAGGCTGTATGCCACTCTCGTGCGTGAAGCACTATGTGAGCCTCTGAAGAGAGAACTTGATGCACTTGTCGAGCAAGGCATCATAACGAAGGTAGATGAGCCCACTGACTGGGTGAACTCATTAGTTTGTGTAACCAAAGCCAATGGTACGCTTCGGCTGAGCTTAGACCCAAAAGATCTCAATCGTGCCATCAAGAGTCCACATCACTGTACCCCAACATTAGACGATGTACTTCAAAAGTTGAATGGAGCCAAATACTTCAGCATCGTTGATGCCGAAGTGGATATTGGAACATTAAACTCGATCACGCCAGCTCCTTGTACACAACCTTCAGCTCACCTCATGTCAGATATAGGTTCTTGATATGTACCCAGGACATCTTTCAGAAGAAAGTTGATGAAACCTTAGGAGATCTCCCTGGTGTAACCGGCATTGCTGATGACATCGTCATCTATGGTTGTGACCTTGTTGACCATGATGCAAACCTGAAAGCAGTCATGGAACGTGCCCGTGAAACTGGTCTCTGTTTCAATGCAGACAAATGTAAGATAAGATGTAAAGAAATACTGTACCATTCTTTGGCCACATCATCAGCTCAAGCGGACTCAGACAAAAGGTGGAAGCTATCAGCAGCATGGACCCCTCCACAAGTCTTGCTGACTTGCAAACCTTTCTTTGCATGACACAGTTTCTCAACAGTTTTCTGCCCAACCTAGCATCACACTCAGCCACCCTTTGGGAGCTCACCAAGAGAAGCAGCGAGTTTCAGTGGCAGCCTCAGCACCAGCAAGCTGTATGCAAGATCAAGAAAGCCATTACATCAGCCAATTCTTTACAATACTTTGACAGCACAAAGCCAGTGATCATTCAAGTTGATGCATCCTCACATGGCCTTGGCGCAACCTTGCTTCAAGGCAAGGGCCCCATTGAATATAAAAGCAAGCTCTTGAGAGAGACAGAATCACGATATTCAAACATTGAGAGAGAAATGTTAGCCGCAGTACATGGTCTGGAGAAGTTCCACTGCTATGTATATGGAAGAGGCGTCACTGTTGAGACAGACCACAAGCCACTAGAGGCAATTTTCAAGAGACACCTCACGACAGCTCCCCCACGAATTGCAAGAATGATGCTTAGGGTTCAGAAATACGATGCTGAAATCAAGTTTGTACAAGGAAAGAACATCCCTCTGGCTGATGCATTGTTCAGGATCAGTCCCTACCCTGGTGACACAATTGAAGGGCTGGATGTCTCTGTCCATGAACTGCACCTCCACCTAAATGCAAGCCCAACAAGGATCGTACAGATTAAGGAAGAAACCACCAAGGATGAAAAGCTTCTCTCACTTCATTCAATCATCACCCAAGGATGGCCTGACACAAGATCAGATTGCCCAGTACACCTTCATGCATTCTGGAATTATCGTGATGAATGAACAGTTGCAGATGGAATAATCCTGTGAGGGGAAAGATGTTACGTTCCTCACAGGACGTCAACCACGTGAATTCCAAATGTCGTTCGGACGTGCCAAAATATTCTTAAACGTGCTTTAGAAACGATAGCCTGGATAGCTACAACAGAGTTCGCAACTTCAGCCGGTTTAGACAAAGTTTATTGAAGCGATGCGTTGAGACGTTACATAGACGCTCAAAAACCTTGTAACAAACGGTACTTGCACATGAAGTGATGTGTAGTGAAGCGATATAACAAAGCGGTAAACCAGGCGGTGTAACAAAGCAATAACCAAAGCGGTTTCGGTCCATTATTTATGTATAACGATGACGACACAGTACCTGAAATGATCATTACTGTGAAATCCTAGGACTTGATGGAAACTTGTGTGGTGCCTTTTCTAGAATAGGGTTCCAAAATCAAGCTAATCATGGCCTAATATTGGGTAGTGGTTTCAGTGTCCCAGTGGCACAACCCTATATTTAAAGAGCATTCCCCCCACCCCTGGGAGGAGAGTTTGCTCTTGAGCACAGCGATTACTTTGGTTTTGGTTCCACTACACTCAATTGAAAACCACTCTAACATTAATATCTTGAAAAGTTATAAAAACAGAACTGTTTAGTAGTTGCATCACATAGATTTAGTTT
>CM042750.1:22557747-22577747 GCA_022496165.2 Catalaphyllia jardinei | reverse complement strand
CGGACTCGGTATAAAACACGAAGGAACGTTCTACAATGAATAAATTCTCGCGCGAACGTCTTCTTAATAAAAATAGAACCAACCTGTAATTATAGAAGTCTCATTTCCCGAAAATGCCCGCTCATACCGGTTTGACCATACTCTATTGCCAAAAAAGAAATAGAAGACACTGAAAGTCACAAAATTGACGAGCTGTACGAATTTTCAAATGATTTAAGCCATGATTAAATGTTTTGAAAGATCAACAGTCAAGAGGATAAAGGAGAATTCAAACGACGTGTCCCGCCCCGGTGTCCCGCTCGGTGTCCCGCCCCGGCGTCCCGCCCCGGCGTCCCGCCCCGGCGTCCCGCTATTTATTTAAACGATAATACACATAAAAAATGAGGAACAATACGTTGATAAATAGAAAAAACGCCATTACACAAGGATGGCAGTTCTGCACACCGTAATATCGCATTGGAAAAGGAAGGGAGGAAAATGAAAAAAAAAAGGTTATTACAACACGGGGTATTCCTATTTGGCCACCCATCCAAGTATTATCCCCGCCGAACAGGACTAGACTTAACTTTGCTGAGCAGACGAAACAAGTTTTTGAATGGCTGTATCTTGTTCAATATTGGCCCAATTAACACGAAACTTAAAGATTTTGTTAAGCCTGGTGTGCTCTTTCTGAATATATGGGTCTTGTGTTGTTAATCCCATAATACACGGACTTGTACCCAGGCCCCCACCGTATGAAATTCGGCAATCTCTTCCACATAGTAGAGAGAGGACCCTGGAAACGAGGTTGAGGAGACTCGCCATCAGACACGGACTTGGCATCATTGGCATGAGTGGTGTCCGAACGGGAGGGAAAAGAGGAAAAAACGAGCGAACAAAGCGCGGGAGGATCAAGCCCACCAAGCCGGCTCGATTCCTCCCGCACTCATTTTGACCCTTTCCCTTCCATTCTACGGCCTGCCACATAGGCTATAGTATTTTCGGAGAAAGATTGTTTATATAAACTCTTGGTCTTCGGCCATCGTAGCTTGATTAAAAGTATAAAACAAACAGCGGTGATAAACATATTTAAAACTTTCATTTTATAACCTTGACGTTTCGTATGCTAGTCAGTATCGCAGCTAAAATGTGTCTCGACACTATATCAAGCTGATTTGAGAATCACCAACCACAGAAGACAAAAGTCTGCACCATCATTTACGCTCCTTTCATTCAAAACTCGAATCAAATGGCCTCTAGGTTGCCCGTCACCACAAGTTTTCCGAGGGTATTTTTTTAGCTCCTTTAATTTTCAAGGAAACGTCCAAGCTTTTCGGCTCACAGGGCTGCTCCGATGACAAAAGCAGACTTGATTTTTGCAGCATTTTCTTCAAGATTTAGATTTCGCATTTCAATTCTGCTTTCGCTGTACGTTTTTATTCAACGAGGAGCGACGCTTGAGTCAGGTTTGACAGTGCTGTGATTTTTCTTGACCAATCACAATTCTTTTGCTACGCATAACAACCAATGAAATTGCTTCATTTTGTATAGATCATAGATCGCGTCAAATGGCTTTTTTTCGTGCAAAAGCGGGGCAAAGGCGGGGCAAAAGGCCGGCTTTCGCGATTTGTTTATCACGAGTATGATTACAGACTGAATTGGACGACACGAAGTCCTATTATCAATTAATCATAAAAATTACAATTTCCGAGAAAAAGAAAAATAGCCAAGTTATGAAAAAAGGGGAAAATTTAAGTTAAAATACTGAGAAAGGAGGCGTAAACTTTCTAAGGCTACTGGCAAAAACACAAAAGCAAGGGCGCGCACGTAGCACGTAATTACAACTTTGAATGTGATTGTTTGATCTAAACTACAACTTTGAATGTGATTGGCTTAATGAACTGTCCGATAACAAACTGTCCGATAACAAACTGTCCGATAACAACTCAGTAAACGAATTAGTGGAAAATAGGACTTTTTTAAACCAATCACCAATCGGGGAAATTGTAATTTTTATTATTAATATGGATATCATTTTATTTTCTAACAGGCAATTTGATTCGTTCTTTGATTAAACCGGCCACACTGATTGGTGCAACATGCGCACATGCATAACTCCCCTCCCCCACTCACCGATCTCATAGCCCTTTCAACCCCAAGAGTAATTTTTGCTCAAAAATACTCAAATTAAGAGAACTATTCGCATTTTATAAGAGTCGTAAGTTTACCCTTTTTACAAAACAACACTACTTCACTGAAAATAGAAAGAAAGAGAAAATACGTTGATACGTTGAAAGTCTGATTTAAACAACAGGCCATAACTTGTCAGCTCTAATTGAATTTATTCCCATGTAAAAAACAGAAGTTTTAAGTTACCATTTCTATTAAAAATAGCAAACATCCCGGGGAAACAACTGCTCACGATTCATCACCTCTAATTGAATTTACTCCCTTGTGAAAAACCAGGGTGTCAAATTACCCTTTGTAACTAAAAATAAAAATATTGCGTTAAATTTGCATACAAGAACAAACAATTGTCACTTCCACTTATTTTCTAAACGTTAAAATTGTTTCAAATCTAAATAGTCTCGTCTCCTCTAAAATATGTCCTTTTAACTAGAAGCGACGATTCGTGACCTCCAATTGAATTTAATCGTTGTGAAAAACAGAAGTATCAAGTTACCCTTTGTAACCCTTTCTTTTTCTTCTACTACAATTCGTTCTGGCTATTAATGTGATAAAGCAAAAAACCCTGACAACATTGACGAGAAAAAAATTAAGTTTCATTTAAAACGTATCTTCTCATCCCAGTAGTAAACAAGGAACATTTATATAAATTATGTAAAATCCTCACAGAATAACTTCTTTTTGTTCTGTTGAAGAAATTAATCGTAGTCTCTTCGCATTTCTCGTTGAAACTTAGCACTGAAACTGATTAGTGGATGCTGAAATTAACGACTCGCCCTGACTCTGCAGTAATATTTAGGTTTCACTACAACAACAACTTTATTGATCCTTACACTTGACAGAAATTAAATTAACATGAAATAAAAATTTGTTGGCTTCCTAAAATAACTAAAAAGTTAACAAAGCTAGGAAGCCAAATTACATATAATAAATTACAACTTACAATTACAATAATATTACAACACACAAACAATTCGAACCTGATCACAACCTCTTCACATTCCCACTAATGTTGTTCCTCTCATAGAAACCACATCAACATTAGTAGTAGAGCGGCAAACACTCATTTAATTCAAAACCTTATAAATGGGAAAATCTCACCCTTCATTGCATGCTCGCAGTCATATCCCAAACACCATGTTTCTTCGACTGATTATCACAAAGTCCTTAGCCTAACCCACAGAAAATGTCGAGGTAAACCCAATATATGAATACTTCCTTCTCTTTTACAGAAGAATAAATATGGCCGTTCTCAACTGTATCGGGATCAAATCTTCTCATATACCATTTACCTTTACAACAGGAAATTTGATTGGTGTTTAATGGTAGCTCCAATCTGATTGGTGTGACATACATACATCTTTCACTGATCCGCCCGCCCATAAAGGCGGCGAAATACGAGATACAAAAACCCTCAACTTGTCGCGCAACATTGTTTCGTTGCAAGTTTTCGTCGATGTTTCCCGTTTTTCACCTTGTGTGATCAACTTGTCGCGCAACAAAAACATTTGTTGCGGGTTGAAGAATGTTGTTGCGAAAAGTAGAGCGCGGGTCTACTTTGAGCAACAAATTTTGGCTTTGTTGCTCGTTTTTCATCAAACTCACAACTTGTCGCGCAACAAATTTGCAAATCAACCAATCAGCGCGCCGCATTTCTTCAACCCGCAACAAATGTTTTTGTTGCGGGGCAAGTTGATCACGCAAGGTGAAAAACGGGAAACATCGACGAAAACTTGCAACGAAACAATGTTGCGCGACAAGTTGAGGGTTTTTGTATCTCGTATTTCGCCGCCATAACATACCCGGCGCGCCGACTAAGAGGTATTTTTTTTACAAAAAAATAACTCAAAAATGGAATATCATTTTCAGTAATAAGCAATATGCTGGAAAATTTTGCTTTCATTTTAGTTTTGTACTTGCTGAAAAGTTGATTTTATCAGTTTCAACCCTAGACCACGAATAAAGTGTAGAAGCTATGTGCACTAACAAAAGTAGGCACCATCCTTAATTTATTCAAAATAACACCTCATACTAGAAAGCACATTTAATAGGATTACTTGAGCTCCAAATAGTATTAAAATATAATTCTAGGAACTAGATACTTCTTCACTGTCAAAGTACTGCTCCTCTTCATCTCTTCCTCGTATTGTTAGGTCATCATACTCATCATTAGTATCAACAGCACTGTAGTCAAACTCTTCTTCCTCCCCTCGCATGAATTTGTCTTGCATAGCACTTAAGAATTCTTCATGAAGCATGTGTTTCTCTTGCTCAGTTGGGCAACCCTTAAGAGTGCTTCCAGACTCCACTACTAAAAAAGGAAAAATACACAGACGCTTACTGTGATAAACCAAGCTGGATCCCTCCTATAATTATTACACTGGAATCCAACCCTAGGTTAATAGAAACCCTGGAAATTATTTTGTTTTGGTTCACGTATTATGGGGCAACACTTAGTAAACATTTTTTTCAATAACAATATTATTCTATTTTTATTCTGGAAAAACTCCAAGAACCAAAACTCACTGCCATGGATTCTTTTCCAAATATTGGAGTTGTACAAGCCGTCTTTAGAACTCAAAAGTTTCAGATAACCACAGACTGTGTTGTTGATCAATGGTGTAGAACTAATAAATTATTTTATTATGAGGAGTAGCACTTCTTCAAGTAACTGCAGTCTCAAGATAATCTCAGGGGAAATCAAGCTAGTGAAGTTACACTAGACGAATTGATAAGCTAGAGACTTGAGGTTTCAGTTCCAAGTTTTCATTTTTCTGCATTGTGTAATTCCACTAAACATATATCCATACTCCCACCAAAGAGGGAATTTTACATAATACCCCCCACCCACCTCCACAGAATTCTTTTGAACACATTACAATTTTTACAATTTTTAATACAGAGCACAAGATAAGCCAGTTTGCCGATGATACGTCTTGATTTCTAAAAAATTGATTCAATTAATAATGCAATTGGAATACTCTGGTTGTTTGGAAACATATCTGGACTTCAACTCAATTTAGGAAAAACCAAAGCAATTTAGCTTGGATCGTGGAGACATAAGGTAAGCAAACCCTTAGGACTAAATTGGACAAATGAGCCTGTGAGAGCCCTTGGAATTTTTATTTCTTACAATGAGCAAGAAAACGATAAGAAAAATGTGGCTAGAAAAATTGATAATCTGAACTTCAAACTAGATTTATGGAAAGGGCGCAAACTCTCCCTCTTTGGTAAGTGCCTTATTGTCAAAACCCTGGAAATTTATCAAATTGTTTATTCAGAATCCATGCTTGACATCAGCCCCAATGACACTTCCAGAGTTAAGAAGTTTATTTTTAGCTTTATTTGGAACAAGAAACCAGACAAAATCAAAAGAAATATTATGTGCCAAGACTATACAAGAAGTATGGTGGACTAAATTTTCTTCTTCGCTGTAATTACGATTTTAAGTTTTTAGAGAAATCTGGAATTCCAATTTTTTTATAGGAAAATTTTAGCAAAATTTCTGGAAATCAGGAATTTATACCAACACGATAATGGTCAAGATTTGATTCTCTTTAACAATAAAGATATTCTGATTGATGGGAATAGTTTTTTCTTAAAAAAATGGAAAGAAAATGGAAAAATAGAAAGTTCTTACCATTAACATCATTTCAGGACAGATTTAAAATCAAATGTAATTTCCTAAGCTACCTACAGGTTATTTCAGCAATCCCCAAGCGTCCACTACATAAGGCGAAATCTTTACGCAGGTGGGAAACCTTACGGCTTACAAAACAAATAAAACAACCTTTCCCCTGACGCCGTCATTAAATATTGAGCTTTACAAAATGAAATACAAGGATTACCACTGGCTTTACATCAATGGTACTACCTGTATTGCAACAGGACCCAAAAAATGGGAAAAAGAACTGAAATCAGGGAATATCGATTGGAAAGCAAAATTTAATGACATTGGAAAAATATGTCATGAAAACAGATTACGAGAATTCAACTTTAAGTTACTCCATAGACTAACTGTTACTAAGAAGGAGCTGTGCATCTATGGCATAAATGATGAAAATAATTGCCCATACTGTAAAGAGCCAGACTCTATTCTCCATACTTTCGTTGAATGCCACTACACTCAAAGTTTTTATGATTGGTTTAATGCAAAATTCAACTGCACTTTTTCTCCAACGTGTCATGAAATATTATTCTGAACAGGTCTAAATACTTCCAGGAATAATGAGCTTAAACTTACTGTCTACTATTTGCAAAGTATTACCTATACTACCAGAAAATGTACTATAAAACCTGTAATATTACTGAATTTGTGTTAAAATTGTGAAAAATGTCGGATTGGGACTCAAGTAATGCAACTAGAGTATTGTGTATTTCTGTAAATAGTGTAATTGTTAATAAACAAAATTATTGAAAAAAACCCACCCCACCTCTCTGGAATCTCAATGAGTGGTATTTTCACCCCTTCTGGGTTGGGATGTACATGACAACAAAGTGTGTTAAAATTAAAGAAATTAATCCAATCACTAAGCCATCTGCATTACATGTCACTGCTATTGGTTTTTACTATTGACATAAGCATATTTAAGAATAAGCATTAGAACATGTTAACTAGTTACAAGGCATTGTATTTGACTCAGCCCTCCTGCCCTCTGGAATTACTTGGGTCTTTTGGGGGGGGGCGCCCCCCCAACCCCAACCTCAACCATGTGAGTGTGTCAGCAATTGTGATATCTTGATTAAAAGTATGGTGTCAATTTCATCCACTTATCTTATCAGTCCGCCAAAGGAAATTGCACCACATTTACAAAGGGACAAAGTCGTTAAGAAAGGTAATTTGACAAGTTACCATTTTATCTATTTTCTTTTAAAGCACGTTTAAATAAATTGCTGTATGTTTTCTTTGAGTGTATCTTCAGATGTTACAATTGATCGAGAATAACCAGCAGTAACATGCAATGCAGATGGCTAAGTGTTTTGAGTGTTAACTTTAACTTTAACACACTTTCTTGCCAAAACTATTTTTCCAAAGGGTATGGGGGGGGTGTACATAAAACATGTGGAAATTTTGGAGGGGTGGGGAGGTTATTTTTGTGTTCAAAAAAGGAAATTCTGGGGAGGAGGGGGGACTGGCATGGAATTCCCTCTGTGGTGGGGTATAGATATTTTCTGGAACTACACAACGTTATTAATATTTATAGACCTTTAAGGGTGCCTTCCAGATAACTCTTTCTTTGTGTGGTAATAAACTGTTGAGTCCAAAAATAACAATTTATTTTGCCATTTTTTATTTTGGTAGGTACAAGCAAGCCTTAAAAACACAAAAATGACCGTACTTGTGAAACTGAATTATCAGCCTTTGTGTTACTGTGGACATCCAAACTGACTGGACCATATCACTCAGGAGATGATGGGTTAACAAACTGTGACAGTTTTTTTTGAATAATTTTATTAAACACTTACATGTAGAAAATCCATTTTAAAGTTGGACAATAGAAAATTTGCTGTTACTCAATGGGACAGCACACAATTAACACTTTCGCCAAGTTTCATAAAAATCCAATAAATCTTCATTTGAACACAGATAATTCACACAAAAATAAACCCCAAGTTTTCAACCTCAAAAGAAATTCACAGTTTCTGCATGTCACTGAAGCAGTTGCCATTATGCAACTGAAACTCCCCAGAGTCTTGTGACGAATAACACTACTGGAAGGCTTCCCAGGAACAGTTCATTGTTTATAATTTATAGGAAATATTACATCAGGAAAAGAGAAGTCTGCCGCAAAACATTCATCAGAAGGAAAAGCAAAAAAAGAGAAAAGATAGCAAAATAACCCTTGAACAGGCCTAATCAACAAGTCAAATTATAGCAGAGATTTACAGATTCAAGTAAATTAATAATTTTTCAATCTCTTTATGGTACAAGAATATGCGAAAAACACTTTGAAGTAGAGAAAACAAGCTTCTGAAAAAGTAGCCACGTCACATCAGCAATTAAATTTGCTGCTAATCCCATGGCAATCACTTTTTGTGCCAGAGGTGGGCAGGAACAAAATTCAATTGCCATTTTCACTTTGCTTGCTTTCAAATTTGGGAATCCAAAGACCATACAAAATTTCCCAGCATACTTAAAGGGGCATTGTCACCCTATTTGGCAACTTTATAAAAAGCTAGAAGGTGTCTTTGCATCAATTGAATTCCAAAACTTATGATCTAGTTTTGTTATTAAAGACTCTTTGAAGGTAATGAAACTGTTTCCTGTCATCTGTCACTACGGATGGCATGGATGGAAATAAATTGAAACTTGAAAAATTTGGCCAATTTTGATGCTACGTGTTCCAAAAATCCTCAAGAAATTTATTATGGTTAGCCCTCTCTGATAAAATTCATTTGATATCTTTTGTGTAGCTTTACAGAAGCATTTTGTTTATGATTAAAGGCTCAAAGTAATGATTTTACCACAGAATTGACCTAAAACAGCAAAATCCTAGTGACACTGCTCCTTTAAGAGACAAATACAATCAACAAATGCAAAGATTTCTGGGTGAAAATTTTCAAGACTTACTTGGAATACCAGTCTGTAACAAAATTGCTGCAAAAATTGTTACTGCTCAACTCAGTGGTTGGCACATTCTAATATTATTATTGGCTTACCAGTTTGAGCATCATCAACTTGTTTTAAAATAACGTTTTTGTGCATAACTTAGTTTTAAATTTTTACACTACTTTTTTAGAAAATTTTTTTAGACTAAATAAGTCTTGAATTTGGTACTGCATGAAAAATTATTTTGGAGAAAATCAGCCCTTGAAAGTCTACAGTAAGTTGTAACCTTAAAGTGCACCTAACCCACTGAGGTAGGGGCACTGAGAGGCCAGCAGCACATACACGGCACGAAAAACCGCCTTTACTGTGCATCAAATGCGTGGTCAATGGTTTTGTAATGGCCACCTTTGCACGAATTTGATGATATTTGATGCGCAACAAAGATCATCTTTGAATGCGCCTTTGCCACCCAGATCAAAGGCGGTAAAGGCCGTTTTTACTCAACTGCGATCCGCTGAGAAAGGCGTATCAAAGGTGTTCCTTTGATACGCTTTTGATTGCTGTCAAAAGCGGGTCAAAGGTGTAAGTAAATTTGTCTGCGATTCAAGTCAAAAGTTTGCCAAAGACATGGTCGAAGATACCTGTGACGCAGGCCAAAGGTTTGTCAAAGTTGTTTTGCGTGTTCCGCGCTCGCACATCTTGCCCGAACTTCTCGCTTGCGCTCCCCGTTTGCGTTTCCCGCGTTCATCGTGTTCCGCATCTTTTATGCTTTTCCTGCTTGCTACACTGGCTTTTTAGCTCTGTATACGAAAGATGCAATCATATCTGTACTCTTGTTTTATGCTTGATAAGTTTTGGAGGAATTTATCTGCTTTTATAAGGTTTTTTTGTATACTAAACTATTTTTGTACTAAACTATTTTTCAGTTGCCATCAGCTGTAAAAAACGCACCAAATACATCACCCTTTCGGAGACTTTAACTAAGTTAAATTTTACCGGTTGTCAACGTTATTTCTAATTTAACTAGTAAGACATTAACAATAATTATTGGCTTTCTTTCATTCCGTAGCATGAAACTCCTAACGTTTTGGCAGTTCTCCTTTTCTGCTGCTCCCACTTGCTCAATCTTGAATCAGAAGTGAAATCAAATAGTGTTTTCCACATCTCTCAGTCTCATCAAAGTGGTTAAACTGCCTTGTTGGGAGTCAATGTCATGTGAATCCCCATGCTTTTCACGGAAAGTATATTTTGACATAGTCTAAAGCGTTGACGAAATTAGTCAATGCATCTTTACTGGATAAGTCCATCCTGTCAACCATTGCTTGTCCGCATTTGTCTAAACAGAAGCAAACAGACGCCTCGAAAATTAATTAAGGGTGAATCTTGCGATTCTATTGCCACTATGATCAAATTTTTACCTCTTTTTTTTAGGTATATCACAAAGAATTCTATGAAATAATGAAAATGCCGTTTACCATTTGCAAATACTGTACCTGCATTAGTTCTGGAGATATTTAAGTTTGAAAAATGTGTGAAATATGCAAATGAGATGACTGATGTCATACACTCAACCCAATATTACATCATGTATATAAATAGCGCTATCTTGGCCAATTTGCAGCGCAGGCCATTGAAACTTAGTAGGCTAATAAAATGTAGCTCTACAGAAAACGGATATAAAACATTTTGTTCCCATGGCAACTCACTCTTTTCCAGTCCCCACCCACTTGGTTTCAATATGTAAGTGACTTTCAGTTTGAAAAAGGTTAAAGGCCACAAACTAGAGCTAACATATTTATATAATGGAACAGAGAATTAGCTCTGAAGTGTAAATTTTAAGTGCTAATTTAACCCATGAATAACCCACTGGGCATTAGCCCTAGTAAAGGGAATCAGGGAACCACACGTGGTAAAGAAGAAATCTTTTGACCACGGTGGGAATCGAACCCATGACCTCTGGATTAGATCTACCATTACTCTGCCAACTGAGCTACGAGGTCGGACAGAGAAAGTCAGGGTCGATTTAGAAGGTGAATCGCGGCGAAGAGAAAGTAAGGGTGTTCATAGTGCTACGCGGCACAACACTCTAACATATTTATATGGTTGTTGGACCATGTAGATGAGGCACCATTTGCAAATGTAAAAATGGAACACCAAAGATAGCCAGAAATGCCCTTAATATTGGGGAGGTCCGGAACCCTTTATGTTGCCATGGTAACAAAACTGTTCAGCTAAAAATATGGAGCACATTAGAATCTCACTGCAAAGAATCAAACACTTCTGATCCAAATTGGCTGAGATACCTTTTTTCATCAAATTTGATCCAAATTTGGTTGAGTATATGATGTCATCACTTGGCTAATTTGCTTATTTTAAAAACTTAAATATCTCTGAAACAAAAACAGATATTTGAAAATAGTAAACAGAATTTGTTTTCTCGTGCAGGCTACTTATTTATGTTTTAAAATGGCTTCGATAGAAAAGATGCAATTTTCGTCATAGTGGCACTTTAAAGTTTACCTATAAATTTTGCTAATATCACATTAATAAAAAGTGACCAATCAAATCATTACTCCTCCCCCAAATGTGCTATCCGTCATTAGTCTAAATTTACCTTAGTCTACTGTGAATCTGTGAATTTGATGGGCTATATTACTGTTTCCTATCTGCTGATAGAAAACAGTTACGCATCAGTGCACATCACGCATCATGTTTGAGCCTGATGTAACATAACAAAACAGTTCTTTTCTACACGTTACTTGACAGTTTTTTCTTTTTATGCAATGAGACTATGGTAAATTTATACTAAAACAATAATAGACTACTCGCCCTCATTTTCTATGAGTGATAGTCAACTCAGCTGCGCCTCGTTGACTATCTGCTCGTAGAAAACTCGGGCTCGTTGTTAATTAGTATCACCCAAGTAGTGAACTAATGCAAATCCTGCATTTTGAATGGCTACACTACTAGGGGACTATTAAATAGTAATAGTCATCGAGTAGCGAAATTCGCGGGTTTTTCTTACATTTCTTCCCAAAACAAATATTTCTTTAACTTGAATTTGTTAACTTTATTATTGCCTTCTCTGTCCAACTAGTTGGGTGATACTAAAACAATTAGACCCTTCGCCCTCAAAGGCCACAGGTCAATAGCCCATTCGGCTTCACCTCTCGGGCTACAGGTCTGATTGTTAAATTGACTCTATGTATTGACTTTAAAAATATGCAAAGATATAATTTGTCCTTGGCATTATGTGATCCTCAGAACTCAAGGTTTTCTTTAAGCTTTGCTCGAAGGAAACTGTATGCTTATGGGAACTGATACTGTCTGCAAAAAAATAATTTTATCGAAGTGCATAACACCATTCCGAGAAGGCATGAGTCAAGGGTAGAAGAGGTGACTCAACTAGTAGCCGTTTCTTTCGTATTTCTCTCCATAATTCTACTCAAAGGTTTGGTTACACAGGTACATGTATGTAATTAAGAGGTAGTTACACAATAATTTCATTGGCTGAACAGGGACTTATCCTTAGCTAGAATTTCATAGGAAGGCAAAGACTCGGGGCCATTTTAAAAGCGCACAGCTTGCCAGAAATAAACAAAAAGCCTAAAGCCAAACAGGAAAGTACATCTGTCTGCCTGCATGTCTGTCTCTTACAGACATTTCACAACAGAAGATCTTTTATGGTTGCAAAATAGCAACAAATCTGACAAACACTGTGACAAGAAATGACGATACACACACCTTTGGGAATATTGCTGTTCCTGTGTGATTTCCTCAGATCCTTCATGATCAGTAGTATATCCTTTTCCTTATTTTCCCTGTGGTTTATATGTGAAAAGGAGCATATATAAAACTTATTAAATAGCATCTTTGATTAGCAAACTCCTTCCATTCTTAAAGTACTTAAAGCTTACTTTTAACCACAAAATAGTCAGTTAGCCATTACTGGTACATTTTTTCCACCTCCACTGAAAGAATTTCCTGATATTAAATAACTTTAACATGGTACATGTTAAAACATACCTGCGGGGGGGGGGGGGGCACATTTCAAAGAGGGAAATGGCCATTATCCAGACAAACTTGCCAACAAAATCTTAAACTGAGTAAAGACAAATAAAGGACTTTATTGTTAATTTATTTCTACTGATCATGAGTTACTATCAAATCCTCTACACCTTACATTCCCTATCGATCCCATCAATAGTTATGAATTAATCATATTACTAATTTTGCTTGAAAATTTTGGCTTGGAAATTAAACCTGATGGCCAAATCAAAACAGCTGATAAACACTCAAAATTTAGATTCAAAACAAACCAATCAAAAAACAATATTTCCAGAGACTGGTCTGCAAAATTTTACAACTTTGTTTCATTTATGAAAAAGATTTCCATCCCTTGCATGTTTTCAATAACACTTTAATTTCTTAAATTTTGTCCAGGTTAGCCAGTTCATGTATTTGTAAGAACCAAAAAGAGACAAGCTTTCTTCACAGAATGAGACCACTAACAATACAAATTATCAGTCAAATAAAATGAATAATAATTATAGTCAGGTTTTTAAATCTGTTCATATACTTTCTTGGCTGGAAAAAGATCTGAGAAATTGTGCCTGAAGAGATCGTAAAATGGTCTATGCTATGAAATATGGAAAAAACAAGTGAATATTCAACCCCTAATTTACTTACCAAAATGTTCTGATATTTGCACACAATGACTTGGAGCACTGCATCAGATTAGGCATCTGAGTTGACTATAAATTATGGTGTTGTAAGTTCTATCCTTTCCCACTTTTTTCTACTTCATCTGTAATATCTTCAGTTCTCCTAGCTAGCTGAAGGATAAAAACAACATCCATAAGCAAATTTCAACTAGTCAGAAGTTATTTATATATTTTTTTGCATGCCTCACTACTGCTTAAAAGACCAAACCTTTGAAACTCTGAAACTCTTAGTGCTGTCCAGAGAGGTCACATAATAATTATTATAAGGTCAGCTTTTGAATTTGCAATTGAAAATGACAACTGGTTGGCAAGTTTGACTTTGTAACAATCTCACCTGCTTAATAAAGAAGCTTGTAAAATATGGAACCTTAACTGCTGTACCAACCAAACATGATTTTTTACTTGTCAATGACAAGTAATAGCTGCTGTTTAAGTCATGAGCCCTGAATTGAATAATCTGATCTATTATCATATTTATATCAGATACAACAAATTGATGATATCAAAGAAATCACTTAGTTGAACTGTGACTGATCAGTTCTCAGGTCATTTATAGGAGCTTTCTAAATAATCAATGGGTGATCAATAACTATTCAATTGGCCACATTATATTTTGGCTAGTCAAAACATTATTAGTAATGGACAATTCAGTCACTGACATGGATATAATCTGGTGACTCACAAACCAACACTTAACTAAACAGATACTTCACTCAGACATACAGAAAGAAATTTTTGTTCAGGGTATAACACATATATCTTGCAATCTTAGGATGCGTTCCTTTGAGCTGATCTGGATCAGGATCAGTGATCCAAGATCTGTCTGGATAATGGTGCAACAAAAGAACTGGTGAATCAATGGCCAGAGTGGATTCGCCAGTTTCTTTGATGCACCATAATAATAGTAATAACAATTAACATTTTTATCGCACAAATTCCATGTGAATATGATCAAATGCACATAAATGATCCAGACAGATCCCTGATCCAGATCACCCCAACGGACTGCAGAATTACTAATTCATCTTAGCTGAAAAGGCCTGCAAATGGGAAACTTGCCACTTCAATATTTGACTGGCAATTATTAATATAGTGAGAAATTGGCATGCATGGAAGTGGAACCTCAAAGCTGATGTTTGAGAGTGATGTTTTTCTTATCTATTATTCAGTTTTCCAAATGTCACAGGGTACATGTAGGTTCATTTCATCACCTGGTATGACACTAAGGTGGGCATTTGAACACCATTCTCAGCCCAAGAGAAACTTCAAGAAAGTGTCTGGCAGGTTGCTGGGGGGGGGGGGGGGAAAAGGGGGAAAAGGAGTTTCAAAATGATGGATCCATAAGCCTAACAAAACAAATATCATAAACCTTATGTTCAAACCAGTGAAATTATTCATCAACATTGATAAACAAACAGTCAGCTTCATCATAATTTCAACTGTTGCAACAAACAGGGCTTTCTTTCCAATAGAATGGTAACTAAAACTCCAATATGCACAGATTAAATTAAGAGCCAACAACTCTTTACACGGTTTATAATAATATGGTTTGTTACGCATGCATTTGGCTGAATAAGGTTTTCCTTCAATGCAAATTACCTTTAATTTACATGAGATTTCTTTCAAGGGATCTAGAGAATGTCGAATTATTCAAGTTCAGAAAAGAGGCTGCAACAAATTATACGTAGATGGAGTTATGCTTCAATTTATATTAAGTTAAGATTTGTTTAATTCTTAAAGCACTGATTAGCAAGACCTGACTGAGTGTATGAAAAAACGTCTTTATCATCTTTCTTGACGAAGAGCTTTAACAATCGACTGTGAATCAAGTGCAATCTTCGTCACTGCCGAGGATCTCACGGTTGTCCTGCCTTGAATATATGCAATTAATGTAGCCATTGCTGCATTTAATTTACTTTTACACTCCGTTATTCTCTGAGCATTGAAAATAATTGAAAGAAATTTAGAGACTTACCTTTCCTGGTTAAAAAAAAAACACAATAAAATAAAGGCCACTAAGGAAAAAAAATGTCCACTTTCCTCTTCACTGACCTTTAGTCTCGTCTCTGACTGGCCAGAAAAATGCAGGAAGCCGCTGGCAGCCGCGTTTTCCCGCTGTTTTCTTGATTTCTTCTACCACCTCCATGTGGCCTCCGCGTCAAGTGAAAACTTCTCATTAAAATACATATTGGCAAGAAAGCAAGCTTTCATTTTTAACCGTTGAAACAGAACAAAAAGCAAAAACGCAGGTTATTTGGGCGTTTTAAGAGGAGTCGCTTGATTTGGCCATATTTGACCTCACCTTTGATCTAGACATGATGTAGGGGCAAAGCTGTACAAAGCCATGACGTCTTTGAACGCCTTTGACATAAGAGATCAAAGGTATGCAAAGCTGTGGTGTCTTTGAACGCCTTTAACGCACGTCAAAACTGGAGTCAAAGTTATTCACATGTTTGACCTTGCCTTTGACAGGGATCAAATGCGTGGCAAACCCATAACATATTTGATTCCTCCTTTGACATGCATCAAAGGTGGAGTCAAAGTTAGATCACATTTGCCCTCTTCTTTGTCTAGGATCAAATGTATAGGTAAAGCTGTAACATTTTTGACACACATTTGACGTGCGTCAAAGTTTGGATCAAAGCTATGATCATAATTGACCTCGACTTTGATCAAGATCAAATTTAGAGTAAATCCAAATTTTCGTGCCGTGATACCCAGCAAAAATTAAAAAAGTAGCCCCTCTCTGTTCCCCCCTTCTACAGGGTGAAGAATAAAGAAAACCTGGAATCTCCAGGATAGAGGAGGTTCAAACCAAATAACCCTACATGGAAGAAGTACAGGTATTTTCTAAATCATCAAAACCTGCTATATAATGTATATAAAATGTAACCACCGTTGTCGGTTGAACTGTTACTCTCCAAGTCCTCCTCCTCGTCCTCTTCCTCAATAGATGCTTCTTGATCTCTTTGATACTCAAGTAGCCAGTCATTCATTTCTTTCTCCTGCCTGTTCATTATCAGTTCAGACAAACATGGATCACCTCTCATTTCAGTCCTGTCTCTGTCAAGCTTTTCTTCCTCGGTTAGATACTGTCCTATATACTCTTCGTAAAGTAAAGGAGACCTTTTTCTCATGTTCGCCTCACTAAAGTAATCCGAGTCTTTCATTAATCTCTGTAGACATTCATAACGTCTGTTCCGGATTCCTGTTTTAGTTTTTTACTATCAATTATATTTTTCACTTCTGTCAACCGAAAGTCTATTTCATAATCACCCTTTAAATGTTCAAAATTTCGAAGATCTTCTTCGGCAAGATGCTTTCCAAATCGCATGAGAAAAGAGCTGGGCTTTCTCTCCAAAACCTCTTCCAAAATACCAACCTTTTCATCTAAGGTCAAATCAGGTTCACCTCTCTGCTGGCTTCTTACAACAGCATCGCTCCTTGCTACTCGAGAAAGCATGCTTCTCACTTGGTCTCCTTGTCGGTTTCCTTGACACGTCGCCATGTCTCTTTTTCTCAGAGTTGGTTCCAGACTCCAGAACTCTTTTTAAATTGAAAATGAAAACGAAACGCGGGAAATTCCTTCCGAATTCCAATGATCAATAAATAATGATTTATCACATGATACTCACAGGATAGTGGCGTAACCGGTATTTCTGTTATGTAAAATACTAACAGGACTCCGAAAAATGTTTTCTTCCGGCTATTTGCCAGCCCGCGAACGAGAGGAATTTTAGTAGGGTCTGGAAATATATGAAGGGATGTTTGCTAGCGTTCAGAGCAGAGAGGCCCGTTTAAGTGCTGGTACTATGGCGTTTCTTTCGAGTATTTCATTCTGCTACGACTGCTTTGGGGATAGGAATCACTATCACAACAATCATAGCTAGTAACTTTATTTATTTAATCGTCCGGGTAAAATAAGATGAATTTCTCAGAGTCAATGTACACTTATCATTTACAAATTTTACAACAGAATTCAACGGCTGAAAAATATTTACAAGCAATTGTCCTTACTTCTTTAACCATTTGATCAACTGCAACGGTGACGTTTGCGTCTTAGAACCGGCTACATAATTCACTTGACAATATGGTGGGCGCCACCTACAACAAAATCTCTCAAGCGAAAGAATTGATTTCCTTGGTCTGTGTATATCTAAACTGTATTCGAAAATTTCTTTACATGCGCCAAAAAAATAACTTTTTAAATGACGAAACAAACGCTCATGAAAGGAAGCTCCATTAATTCATATAGTAAAACATGTTTACAACATTTACATATTTTCGATCATTCACAACGAACAGTGTTCGATTTAGAGTCAACGTAATGCATTAACTGTAACGTCCTATGTAACAAGCAGTTTCAAAGTTCTTGCAATATCACAGTCATGTCTGATTATTGTGTTTAACAGCAAGAAAAGTCAGAGTAATCCGGTCAATCGTTTTACTCGCTAAATATTTCCTTCATTTTACCTTTGGAACAAAATAGATGTAAACAAAGAGACGCTTCCGTTGGGAAAATACATTTCGAATACTGTTCTCATCTTCCTGCATAGCGAAATGCTTGAAGCCACATTCTGTCTTTTTCACTCAATGTTGACATCGTGGATACACCAGAAAAGTTTGAAGCTCCAGAGATCGTGCGAGTTCGCTTTCTTCCTTTGGGAGGCGTCTGCCATGTGGTCGGCTCTACGACAGACATACTGTCGATGGAATCGATCGATTCTTCACTTGATGTTTGTGAATTTCTACACGAGCAAGACTTTCCTTTCCTCCGACATCTTATCTTCTCCTTGCGGATAAGAAATGGAAAACAGCCTCCAATAATAAAGAGAAAAGCCACCAGAATTCGCGCAACAACAGTCATCATCCCCACGGCCCCAGATCCGACCCACCTCACAAATAAAACTGAAATCCTAATGAGATACGCCTGCTTTTCAAACGTTACTATACCGACCTTTGTACCAAACGAACCAAGACTGACGCCACTACGTCATGTCAAAATTTATTCTCTGTCGGGTAATGTCAGTATAGCGATAACTACAATGAAATTTGAGAATGAAAAATTGAGAAAAGTGAAGAAATTTAAAATAAGTTAGTGCAGGAGATAATTTTCAATCTATTTCTCTTGCATTTAGCTTTCTCTTTGAGTTAAAGATATAGTTTATCTGGAGAAGAAATAAGCTCTCCCCACCCTCCTCTAGGGATAAATGATTTTTTCAGCCTAAATATAGTCTTGGCGGGAATTATATGACAGTCTTGTGACAATGAAACGCAACCGCGTGCTGTTCACGACTGTTAAGTTTCGTGAAATTAATACGGGCTGAGGCAGGAGAGAATTTCTAATAATTTTAAAAACAATCGGGAGAAATGAGAGCTGCCAGCGGGAAATTTTGACCCGATCTGAGTTCTTTTCTTTGGCACTATGATGTTGAAATCCCACTTTATTATATTCCGTGCATTATTCTTGTTCATTCGTTTCATTCCGAGATGTAATCCTGTTTGTATTATAATCTGCAGCATGACGTCGCTTTGTGAATCTCTGCTATTTATGAGAAAGGAAGAACATTTCACTTTGATAGCAATAGTTATTCGCGATTTTATAACTGACGGCAGGATCTTGAATTGGATACTGTAAAGTACGGTGGCCCATGGGTGTCACGGCACAACCAAATATCTCACGGCACAATCCGGCACAAGGAAAGCCTTTCACGGCAAAACCAAATTTTAATTCGAGGCAAAGCAGAAAAACACACCCAAAAGCGAATAACTCGCTACTAAATCGAATATTGAACTCACGGCAAACCCAAATTTCATTACGGCAAAACGGAATAACTTCATTTTGGTTCAGGGCGGAAGTAATTTTCACGGCGGAAATGGCTCCTTCAGACGAAGTAGAGGTTACTCAGTCTTTGTCACTCAAATGGCGGGCTCCTATTTTTTCTAGTCAAACTGTTGTGTTTTGAAGGGCTTACACGTCAAATTTTGACAGCCCTGCCTCAAATTGGCCTCAATTGCCGTTCACGGTAGCTCAGAAATGGTAGTATTCCGAATCGAAGCAGTTACTCTAACTGTTTTGCGTTACATAAAAAGCTTTCGCTTACCTTGGCCACACTTAACACACTTATTGACATCAGTCCCGATCCCACATGAGTTGCTACAACGCTGGCAAAACGTACATTGTTCTTTCTATGAGAAAAAACAGGAGCCCGCCATTTTCGAGTGACAAAGACTGAGTAACCTCTACTTCGTCTGAAGGAGCCATTTCCGCCATGAAAATTACTAAAATTTGGTTTTGCCGTGAAGTTATTCCGTGTTGCCGTAAGGGAATTTGGGTTTGCCGTGAGTTCAATATTCGATTTAGTAGCGAGTTATTCGCTTTTGGGTGTGTTTTTCGGCTTTGCCTCGAATTAAAATTTGGTTTTGCCGTGAAAGGTTTTGGTTGTGCCGTGCAAGTTTTTGGTTGTGCCGTGAGATATTTGGTTGTGGTGTGAGATATTTGGCTGTGCTGTAAGATATTTGGTTGTGCCGTGAGATATTTGGTTGTGCCGTGAGATATT
>CM042750.1:22536184-22553235 GCA_022496165.2 Catalaphyllia jardinei | reverse complement strand
TGAACTCAATAAATTGACCTCGCTCCCAATGTGTGGCTTCATAGCTCAGTTGGTAGAGCATCGCACCGGTATCGCGGAGGTCACGGGTTCGAATCCCGTTGAAGCCCTGATTTTTTTTTCAGGCTTCTTCTTTCCAATTGCTTAAATTGGAAAATTTACTGCGATGATCACTCTTCACTTTCATCTACATCCGCAGTACATGTACACATATGAATTATTTCATATATATTTCACAAAAATGGCGGTGTTTTCGGGATTTCGTCGGGGCACAACAAATCGAGGATTCATCCAAATCAAAATATTTTTTGCAGAAGTATTTCAACTAACAAGTAGATTCGTTTTAGCGAAAAAAAAATTTGGGGGTTAGGTGCACTTTAATTATAATGCCAGGAAAGTAAAGTAAAGTAAAGTAAAGTAAAGATGGTTTGCAAAAGCTAATAAACTAAAGGTGGTCTAAGTTTTTAATACTTAAGGTAGGGAGAAGTCGAATATCCATGAACAGGACTCGATTATCACAGCAAGATAATACTGTTGTTTTCTCTGATTGCTGGCAGTGAAAAAACATTTGCGAGATTAGTGCTCATTTTCAGCGCTAGATATCCAAAGCCGTGAGAGAGGACTAAATAGCTTCGTTTGAATCTGCCTTAAGAGGATTAAACCCCCTGCGCGCGATCAATTCGGCCAAAATTTCCGAAAATTTCGGTCTAAACCTGAATGGATAGGCTCGATTCCACTGGAGAAGTCTCGAAAAAGCCGTCCCACCTTTCGAAGTGAATAAGCGCTCGAGGAAAGAAATAAGGACGACCTGTGCAAGTCTATTTTCCTGGTTGGACCAGTACGATTGAAATGAACCGTCCCATTTGATCTTTCCAACCTATTCTTGATCCCAGTACCTCGCTTTTGGGTATTTTACATGGAGGAAAACATTTATCATTGCAGCTTTTATGGATTATTAACAGGGTATTTATCAGTGTTACTCGACCATTCATGTACAGTTACAAGAGTTATGTACATGGTATGCATGCTTTGGCTGTTTAACATGGTCAATTTCCGGGACAACTTAGAGTATTCTTTCGTTATTTGAAAGTGATGTTGAAAGATCAGAATTCAAACAGCAAATATCTGGGAAAAATCCGCTCAAATAAACCCTTTGTACGAGTTGAATTTGTAAGCATGAAACAGCTCGCACAACATCATTGATAGATCGATGAAGTCGAAATCGTCATCTCATATATGTTTGACACGAGCAACAGCGATCTAAACTCTTCAAGTTTCCCAATGGATGGCGAGCGATAATTGTGGAACAGAATATCCGTTTTCAGCATTTACACCGAAAAGACGAAAGAAATTCATCTTTCAATAGCCTGCGAGCAGGCTCACTTGCTTAGATGGGGAGCCGCAATCGAGAGCTGGCGAGAAGAATGGGACTTCGCCTGTTCTCGGTTGCTTTTGTCACCTTTGACCACGATACCCTACCCCAACAAGTGAGCCTGCTCGCAGGCTAAGCTTTTAATGGATCTTCCGAACAGAGAGATCGTGTAAACTGAAGCACATTTCAATATTTACCCATAATGCAGTTCGGCGAGTGACCAAGCTCCTCCTATTTCCATGACCTCCAGAGGTGCTCCCGAATATTCCGGTCGAAATAGTGACGAAATAACCGAAATTGTTGGAATCTTTGGCATAAGCACCCTTGTGTTCTCATAACTGGTAGTTTCATAGCCTCTAAGAGGCTAGTAGTTACATTGAAGACAGTAGAAGTTCCTGGCCTAATTTAGTCCAGTCCCTGAACTCTCCTTTCTTCCCGCCCCATATAGGGGCTGAACCCAGGCGGGCGAAAGAAGAGTCCAGGATAACTTGCATGCGCATGCTCAGAACGAACCAATAAAAAATTCCTGGGTCCCAACCACGCTGCTCGCGTCAATGTGTCGCGCAATTCCTTTTTCAGCTCGCGCATTCGCAATTTCTTTGACGTTGATATTGTGTTAAAAACGTAACTATCAAAATATGGCCATGTTTATCGTAGTCTGTACTTTTATCGTATCGACAACGAGTACGCGTCATTGCTCTTTTCCCAAACATTTTTTCCTATTGTTTCTGCATATTAAGCGAGTTTGCAAAAGTTTTTGAAAGGAAAGTCTGACGCGTACAAGTCACTCATTTGCATAATGCAGCGCGTGCACTTTTAAGTCCGAGTCGGTGTTTTCAATTGTCAACAAATCTTGGAAAAGATTTCTTTCGTTATCTTTGATATTGTGATAAAAAACAAATCGAATGTGGTATAGCGTGGTACTAGTGAAATGCGCATGCAAGTTATCCTGGACTCTTCTTTCGCTCGCCCGGGTTCAGCCCCTATATGGGGCGGGAAGAAAGGAGAGTTAAGGGACTGGACTAGGCCTTATTCTGTCAAGCATCACCGCTGCGCATTCGAAACAAATAGACAGAATAACGAGGAGGCGCGCGCTCTTACACGACCATTGATACGTCATCATGCACATACCATTCGCACCCCAAAATGGTTCTTTAACTAGAAAACTTTTAAGCCGTCGAAGAAAATCTCTTAGAATAGAAAAGCGATAAGGAGCAACTTTTCTTTAATGGCAACGATCGAACTCCAAATATCCTTTGGTGAATCGGAAAGCAAAGATGAAACCTTTCAACCAGCTGTTCAGTACGCTCCAACAATCGTGGAAAATGATAGTGATATCCGAAGGAAGAGTTTTTCTGCCACAATGCTTACTCGGAATGCAGATCAGATAACAAATACAGTTCGTAGTGTCAGTGCCAACGGTGCGTGTTCAAATGAGCCGCCCCTAGCCTTGAGTATTCATAGGGCACCCAAAGCTGCTTTCCAAGATGCTCCTTACCTGTACGTCGAAAATACAGGTGACAATAAGAAAAGGTAACTTGCATGACTTTAAAATGTTTGAGAAAGAAGAAAAACCAAACAACAGTAAATAGCACTAGTAATTCCAAGTTGATAAGGTATTTGAGGGCCATAAGCCGATTTATTTTCGTTATAATTTAGATCTCTTGTTCAGAGAAATAGACACTGTTGGGATACAGAGCTTCTCGGGAAAACAAAACTTATGCTGATGAATTCTTTTCATACCGTAAATCCTCAATTAGGCCCTTTGCAGCTGGGATTACGTGATCATAATTTTCCTACAAATTTTATATATTATGGGCTATAACTTAAAGAATGCCAGAAATGGAAAGAGCATATCGAAAATACCAAACTGGCCAAGTTTGAGGCCCCTGGCATTAAAGAATGAGATTTTATGACGGTTTGAATTTTTAAAAAACTAAGAAGATTTGTATGGAAAATGTCGCTGGAGAGCAAGGCCCTGCTCTCCAGCGACATTTTCCATACAAATCTTCTTGGTTTTTTAAAAAATTCAAATTGTCACAAAACCTCATTCTTTAATGCCAGGGGCTTCAAACTTGGCCATTATGATTTTCTCGACATGCTTTTTCCATTTCTGGTATTGTTTAAGTTATAGCCCATAATTTTCTGAAAAGTGGGTCACGTGATGGCTTAGCTGCAAATGGCCTATTTAGGAGAAGTGGGGAGGTCTTATTAGAGGGAGGCGTGTAATCGAGGGGGGCGGATGCGCTTATTTATTTTTTAACCAAATCTTCCTCACATATCATGATTATTTTGTAATCCATGTATGTGTAAGCCGCGCTGTTGCTTAAGATTGCTTGGGCATTAGACAATGAATGAGCGGATCTTCACTACCATATGTTGTGACGGTCATGCATTCTGCTTGAATGAATTGATAATCACTTGCTTTGAACACGACCAAAACTATAATGTTTTGTTGTCTAAGTGCTCGTCTGTAAATCATGGGAGGAGGGGAATGGGGATGCTTATTCAAGGGGAGGCGGTATGATGGCGCTCATTCGGGAGGTGGTGCTTGTTTGAAGGGAGGTGCTAATACGAGGATTTATGGTATGTGACCTAACACTCACTGATTGCCTATCATGCGATGAGAAAGACGAAAAAAAGGAAAATAGGTAACAAAGGCTGAAATGGAGAGATTCAGATATTCCCCTGCTGGAAAATTAGCCATAAAAACTTACTATCAGTTTGCTAAACAACAATAAAAGCAAGTGACACACTCCAACACCAACCCACGGTCTGGCCAGTACTTTACGCATGCGCACAGCAATATCACCAGGCAGTGGCAGCTATGGACGGCTGTTTCGGCAATTAACATCCTCATCAACAACAGCAACAATCTTTATTTGTACTCCACATACTTGCTCTAAAAAAAAACAAAAAGTTACACAATTGAAATAAATTTTTTGAAAGTAAAATTGGAGTACTGGCCGCTTGCAATAACCATAAGGGCTAGCGGAGCCAGGCAGCCAGTTAACATCAGCATTAAAAAAAATTAGAATAGAGGTCAGCAAGAAGATTGAAGCACAAATGCACTCACAAGAAAAAAAGAAAAAAAAGAAGAGGAAATACGAAACAGTATTTATATGACATGAAGGAAGTCTAAAATAGTAAAAATTATATATGAATACAAACATTAATATAACAGCACAGAATATCTACGGCAACTAGTAACAGCTAAATATTAGATTATAAAAGAAGTACTTAGAGAGGTGATCGAAATTAACAAAAGACTAGTTTACAGGTCAATTAAAAATCAACACAACTGCTAATAAGAACATAAGTAGCTAATAATCTTTGACTAACTAGATTGCATTTTACTGACTCCTTGAAGTTTGAGATTGATAAGGTTTTCAAATTTTCACTCATTGAGTTCCATACTTTGGGGCCCTTGAACCTCAGATTAAATATTCCATAATTTGTTCTTACTTTAGGTAAAGCATAGGACAAATCGCATGCTGTGAGAGAACTGCCGTGCGGTTCCCAGCCACCAGCTCCCACATGTGTTGTGTGGAGCTGGCGCTCAAAGGGGTGCATTGCACTCGTCTGGGCAGTAAAGGACAGACTATATAGGACTTCTTTTCTTCTCTCGTATAATCGTCGTAGGTTCTTGCTAATGTTTTCAGTTAAATAAACGTCCAATTGTCAGGTTCCCAGGAGTCAATAAAATCACTGTCACGAGGGTTGAAAGAAAACAGTTGGGAATGAGAAACAGTATAATGAGAAACGATATAAGAACACGACTTTTTTATTATCTGTGAGAACGGTGTTAAGTTAATGAAGACAAAGTTGCACGGGGTGAGGGTGTTAGGACCTAACCTTACCCCAGCCCTGTTAGCAGACAACTAAACTAAAAAGTAGAGTTGCGTATGACTGGGACTGTTTAGAATTCTACTCCAAGTCACGTAGGATCGCACGCTTTGCCGGAATTGGAATAGACGATTTCATTTTCTTTTCACGCAGGCTTCTATTAAAAAAAAAAGGAATTCAGCAATAAGGGATTATACAAATGTTATATAAACTGCATTACATTACAGAGATTCTCAGTTGCGCAGATTAGGGAGGTTAAGGC
The DNA here is from genome assembly GCA_022496165.2 of Catalaphyllia jardinei. NCBI lineage: Eukaryota > Metazoa > Cnidaria > Anthozoa > Scleractinia > Caryophylliidae > Catalaphyllia > Catalaphyllia jardinei. The sequence goes on along the minus strand of CM042750.1, from coordinate 22,547,758 downwards.
AGTTTCTTTGGTGCTAAGGGCGACGACTTGCCAGATAACCTGTTAGAGGGAAACTGATAGTACAAAAAGGATCTTAAGTTTTGCGGAACTAAAGCGAACAAAATAAATCTGCGAAGGTTACTTAGGTTCAGCAATGCTAAAATGTGACTGCATCCCTTGTTATTGTAAGATTACGCTAAGTAATAGTACAGACCATATAAATTGCTCTACAAATCCTGCACCCTACTGACCAGAGCCACAGTTTATAGTTTAGGACTGCATCAGTTTGATTGACCGCCGCAAACGATATAACAGCAAGATATAATATGAGACATATAAACGAAAAACAAAAACAGCAAGCGAGAAAAGCTTTATTTAAGGTGGTATGTACCCCAAAATATGACGATGTTTAGGAAAAAAAATCCACTTTTTAAAAAAACACAAGATTTAAGACCCTTAAACACTTGTTAAAAACATTTTGAAACAAACTTGCCGAATTTACCTCTAAGTGAGTGTGAAATTTAAGGAAAGTACACAGTGGTACAAGTTTTTTTTACGTAGTAACGGTCATAGCAACGGGTGTTTACAGTAAAGACATGATCAAAAGTATAGATTACTTTTAACATATATCAAGGTTACTCCAAACCCTCCGCCAGTGTCCTCCAAAACAAAATTATCAAATCTTCGTACGTGTGCTGTTTTTCATGAAACCCCCACAAATTATTTATCCGTAGAAAGGTTATAAAATGTAGAATTCAATAAAATTATGTTCTGTTTTGACTTTTGCTTTTCAAGGCGGCAGAAGCTGTCTGAATAAAGCTGCAAAGAGATGCACAACACGATTGGTATAATTACTTGGGAAAACTGTGCCTTATTTACCATCATAGACTCATTTCTTTTCCTTTTAAAAAGGAACATTTCCTACAATTGCGGAAACATTCCACAAAATAGAACAACCATTACATCCGCTCCCCGGAGATCCAATCTGCACTCCTCTCTCTCAATGTTTGGCATGTTAAATGCTTAGTCTATTATGTAAGAAACTTTAAGCCCATTTTTCTCAAAAGTCTACTTTTTTAGGAGCTGACTTCACGGTAACATTTCTACTTTGGAGAGTATAAAGAGAAATTCCTGAAATTTGGGGTAATCAAAGTCCAATATTGTCGTTATACAATAAACTAAAAAAATCTTCACATTTTAACGTCTGTCACGTGACAATGAATAATTTGTTCACTGGGTTTGATGCAAAATAAGGTTATTTTCAAATAAAGCCTGTAAAAAGCACTTTAGTTTATTGTATAGAACGAAACAGAAACCTACAAGATATGCTTGTTTCAAAATCAAATCTTGTTTTGTAAAAGAGCAGGAATTGATACAGTCAATGCTATCAAATAAAACCTCCAAAGGCTGTAGCTGGCTTCCATAGCAACCATATTTAGGAAAATGTTCAAAATTTATTTTCTCTTCATGAGTGCAATCGCTCGCAATTGATGTTTCTTCATCATCTGTAAACAAACTTTTCGGGATATTTTGAGGTACATACATACAGTCTTATCCAAAAGGCAAATGTGATAACGGCTATACTATGACTGCTAGAGAGTAAAGCGATGATGATAGTGGGTGAAATAGCAAGCCTTCTTTCTTCAGTGATGACAAATCTGCCCGACTCCTGGCCACTCATGGTATGACTGACCACGTGACCAAAGTAACACAAGATGCGACCGAAATGATGTCATCGACCAATGAGACAAAGGTACCAGTTACTAGGTATTACTACCAGAGGTGTTCACCAAGATATTATTCAGTTTCATAAGAAATTAGTACCAGAAAAGGAAGCACCATAAAATGTCTATTTACTGGTCGGACGATTGATTCGTTTCGAACGGATAAGTCGTCTAACATGAATAAATCGTCTTCTCATAAATTCAGCGTCGGATAATTCGTCTCAAGTACAAACGCACCCACTGACTCAGATCACGCCGGACAGGAAAATTTAAAAAAAACCTGTCTTTTTTAATTTTTCACAGACCTCTGACCTTGACTGTCCAGGGATTCTCATCAATAAAAGCTGATAAAAGCCGGTATCGCCCGGCTCATATTAATTGTAGACCTCTGTAAACCGACAGTTTGTGATCTTTTTTGTCGCCAAAATGGTGAAAACAGGATGACTGTGTTTTTTTCCTGTTTTATTTAAGACGTCGAAGACATGTACCGTGTTTGTATCGAGTTATAGAAACACGATTGGAAGTTTGGAAGAAAGAGAAATGCTGCAGAAACACGAGCCTCGGGCGAGTGTTTCCATCGATAGAAACACAGAGTACATGTTTTCTATTTCTTTTAGAAAACACCGCGACGAAAAAAAGGAAAACAGCTTGATAACTTTAATTATCAAAATGAAAGTTCTCTTTGCTCGCGCCATCATTACGTCAATAGCTCGTGCTAGTTCTGTGTCTCCATCGAGTTATAGAAACACGATTTTTAACCAATCAGCGCGCGTATTTTCTTAGGCCAGTTTTCTAAATCCCCTTTCTCCACCACCAGTTTTGATTTTTGCTGAGTTGCTTTGAGGACCTTTAACTGATGTTACTACTCTTGTAACCTTTAAAGAACTAATAGTTCGTTTGTTTCTCACAGGGGGCTACCAATAAAGACGTCGAAAACATAATCACCCCCAGTAACATAGTCGACGCTGCCAGTAGTGGACAAGCTGCGCTTTTCAAAAGAGGGGCACCTTGTGGTGAAATACTTCATCGGGTTTTCAAGGATAAAGGAAATTCCTTACTCCCTTCTGAAGGAGCCAGGTTTGTAAGACAAATAATAATCAGAATAATACTCACTGTTGCTTTTATCCTTCTCAGTCTCCCCCGTTACTGAGTACCAAATGCCACATCTCGTTTGGGGGTTCCGTTGTAGAAACATGACAGACTAGACAAACTTAATGAATAATCTTTCAGTTGTATAGTTTTGTAATGAATATTTGAAGGAAGTAACCAGTATGTTTAGCTTAGGGTTAATTGGAAATTTTGTATTTCTATTTACTTCTACGAACAAGTATGATTCCGCATGCTCGTTAACAATTTCAGTAACAATATGAGCTGTCAAGGAACAGAGGATTTGAAAACGGAACTTAGAAATCCACAGCACCACTATGTGACAGAGATCGATTCAAAACCAAACTATATAAATGAAGATGAAATAGAGAAGAGCCTTGATGAGAACAACAATGTGACAAGAAAAGATGCAAAAGTATCATCTGATGAACACACTGACAGAGAAACAACCAACACACCATATCAAGAGGAGGAGGACGCAGACAAAACAGATACTCTGGTAAGCTCCAGGCGTGACTCATGCTGAAACTTATAAATTTCTCAATAGAACCACGGGCTAGCACGGGCTGTTGAAGTAATGATGACGCGAGAAAAGAGATTTATACATTTTGATAATCAAAGTAAACAAGTTCTTTTGTAGAATAAATATTACACATAGCCGGAAAAAAACCAAGTCAAAAAATCTTTACAAGTTTTCATTGAATATGCATTGCCTGCGAAGGTTACCGCCACTGAAAGAGGGAGGAGTTGAAGAGGAGGCAGGTCAATAAAAAAGGTTTGTGTGTCAGAGATATCACAAACACGACATCCATAATACGAAGATTCATAACTACGGCATATTATTGCGGATTCAAAATTCAAAATATTATCCTCGGTGCCAAGCTCCCAACCCCTCCTCGTGCAACGGGTAAAATCATTATGTAAATACATGGTTCGATTGTCGCAAAATTGCCGCATAAATTTTATTTGTGATAAAATAAAAAGTGTATTTTTCTTTGGCCATCGTGGCTTAATTACCTCTTACTAACCGAGTTTGAGGTCCGTACCGTAAGTTACGGGCCGAGTTTTTTCCTCTTCGATTTATGACCTAAGCGCGAAGCGCGCGGGCCATAAGTCGTGGGGAAAAAAACGAGGATCCGTAACTTACAGTACGGACCGAGAAGACGAGGTTAGTAAGATATTTATTATATCTCTATTGTGTGTCTGACGAGTTCGGGAACGATTTTTATCAATGAGGAACGGCTTCAAATTTCTGAAGCAGGTCGAAAGTTAAACGAGTCAATTTGAAATCGTTTTTACAGTCAAACTAAGTGAAGCGTACCCCTTAAGATTGCATTAATGAACTGATTTTTTGAAACTTGAACCCGCTAGTCGTTTCAAGAATGCAATAATGAATTGATTATTCGAAACTGAACTCGCTCGCTCGATCGAAGAATACAGCTAACGGGTTCCGTTTTCGAAAAATCAATTCAGTGTTGCGACTAGTAAGTTTCAAACCTACTAGTCTTTTCTAGAATGTAATAGTAAATTGATTTTTCGGAAACGGAACCCGTTAGCCGTATTCTTCGATCAAGCGAGCGAGTTCAATATTCGAATAATCAATTCATTATTGCATTCTTGAAACGATTAGCGGGTTCAAATTTCAAACAATCAGTCCATTAATGCAATCTTAAGGGGGACGCTTCATTTAGTTTGACTGTAAGCCGTTACTACGCTTTAGCACACAATTTAGAGTAAAAGAAAGTTTCAAACCTTTACTTGCTAAATAAGTTAAGCAATTCTGGGGATAAATCACGCAAAAGTTTGGCAACACAAACAAATTTAAATTTTAGCGGGCCGTGCGGGAGAGTACGGCCCGCTAAATTGACCAATCACACCGCGCGTACTAACTTAGAGATATAATAACATGAAATAACACACAAACTGCAGCGATAAACATGACAATAAAACGCGTTATTGCAAAACTAAAATAAAACTCTATCATTTAAATTGACGTTTTATCGTGTTTCGACATTTCTTCAAAGAAGCTAGTGACCGTTTGGGGTAGAAGGAACAGCCAAAATTTAAATTTAAGATAAGTAACTAATTAACAATAACAGTGACTGAAGATAAAGATTTTCGGTGCTAACATATTCATTTAGGGTAGGTTTCAATTTCTCAGTTAGTGGAGTTTCCATTTTCTTGCAATGTGAATCTGACCGACCTTTAGCTAATATCTCAAAGTGGTCCCATTTTAAGTCGTGGAGCTCCTCATTTGTGGAACTGAACAAAAAATACTGAACATTTATTAAAGCGATCTATACGGGTCCGCAAATGATTCCGGACCGCAAATGACCGCAAATGATCCCGGACCGGAAATGATCAGGGCTTCATCGGGATTCGAACCAGTGACTTCCGCGATACCGGTGCGATGCTCTACCAACTGAGCTATGAAGCCACACGTTGGGAGCGAGGTCAATTTATTGAGTTCTTATCTCCAGTTGCCATCTTTGGGGGTTGGGGGCTAGCGATAAGCAAACCCCGTATTTCCCACTCCTTTATCCAACAGGTTTTTTGGGAATTCGCTGGTATTGCCAGAAGCTTACTGGCAGCCTGCCATCCACTGGAAAACCTCGGGTAAGTCATTTCATCTCGTTCGCTTTTTTATCTCGAGGCTCTCCGTCGAGAGTAAGGTCGGAATCGTTGCCTCTCGACAACAGTAAGTGTTTTGCAAAAAGATAGATAAGACTTTGTCTATTTCATCGAGAGATTTATTCAGGAAAGGCGGACATTCTCGTAAGAGAATGATAGAAACATGTACAAAGTACAGCTTGGTAAAGCGGGCTCATGCCAGGCCCCTATCGGGCAAACCATGACTAGTGTCCAGATCCCTAATCTAATGTAATGTTCTGCTCTATCTCCCCCCAAGTCTTTAGTGTCCCTCATGCTGGCATATGGGGGATGGTAAAGACTGAGAAAATCGCAAATGTAAATTTGAAATAAAGGACAAAACTAAACAGGAGAAGGGGCGTCACTTGTGTGTCACCAATATGTATAACGAAACAAATCATGAAAAATAGTGTCACGTGGCGGTCTCATAGATCTAGTGACGAAGTTATTGTTCCAAAAGTCCTTTAGAGTTAAAGTCCTGTAGCCGCCGCAGGGCTAAGGGGGGTTTCTTTGGTCGTTCTGGGGGTTTTAACGGGCTTGACGGCGCCGGTGGGTCTGCTGGAGAGCTGGACACGTGTGTTCGTGGAGTAGCTGGTGCCAATGGGATCCCAGGAGGTGGTTGGGGGCTCAGTGGCAGCAGTGGTGCATTGGGCTTTAGGCCAGGGCTGTGGCGGTCTGGTGTCATTGCTGCCGGGGTCGGCTCAGGTAGCGGCTTAGCAGGGGATGGTTGTGGTGACATCTCTGCTGGTGCTGGGGTGGGGGCGGGTGGCTTGGGTTGTCTGTGTGGCAGCATGGCAAGGTGACGCAGGTCATCGTCAATTGTGAGATGGGGCGGTGTGGTCTGTACTGGGAAATACTTCCTCAGGAACTTGCGGTTGCGGGTGGTCATTCTTCCTGAGCCATCAATGCGGATGACATACTGGTCGAATTGGCGAACCTCGACCACGACACCGGTCTTATCCCATTTAGAAGGGTATGGGCCGGTTTGGTTCTGGATGCGCACATGGTTACCCACGGCCAGAGGTGGGAGTCTCTTAGTGTGTTCAGACCATCTCTCTGCAGCTTTCATGTGGCGGTTTCTTAGGGCTTCCTCTCTTGTGGCCAGGGTGTCACTCCAGGTAGGGTGTGGTTGGTAGCGGCCAGGTAAAATAGGTATGAAGTCCTTAATCGGCCTGCCGAAGACACATTGTGCAGGGGACAGCTGGGTGTTCGGGTCGGGTGTGTTTCGATACTGAAGAATTGCACGCTGTAGGGAGTCTGTGTCGAGGCTACCATTTGGGGTAGTGTTGTCGGTGATGATCCGTTTGATTGTCTTAACGCCAATCTCTGCCCTGCAATTTGAGTGTGGGAATGCCACTGACGACAGACGGTGGTGTATGCCCCAGTCTTTCAGGAATTGGCGTGTGGCTGTGGCAGTGAATTCAGGGCCACCATCAGTTGCGAGTTCATCCGGAATACCGAATGTGGCAAAGGTTCGCCGCAGACAGTCGATCAGGCCTTTAGATCCCTCTCTTGCTCGCTCAACAATGGGCCAGTTAGAGTAGCGATCTACGATGACAAGGTAGTTAACCCCCTTGTGGTGAAAGAAATCTGCGCAAACACATTGGAAGGGGTATGCTGAGGGCACAGTTGGAGAGGGCGGTGAACTCGGTTGGGAAGGTGCCATGCGGTTGCAGTGGTTGCAGGTTTCCCGTAGAGTGATGATGGCTGGGGTGATGCCTGGCCAGAACACTGTGCTTTCGGCGCGGGCTGTCATGGAAGTCACACCTTGGTGGGCTGAGTGTAAGACGGTCAGAACATGCTGTCGGAGGGAGGGTGGTATTACGATGCGATTCTTGTAGAGGATGACGCCATCAACTGTGTAAAGGTGTTCGCGAAATTGGTGATACTCCCGAAGGGTAGGTGGTAGCTCAGAACGGGACTTGGGGAATCCAGTCTCAATGAGATGGATGAGCTGAGTCATGACCTCGCTACTTGTTGTGGCCAGCTTGACCCTCTCCCATGTGACTGCAATAGTGTTTAACGTTGATGAAGCTGATGAGGCTAGCTGGTCATCAATGGTGATGGGGCAGGTGCCTGGTTGTGGCTCACTGTGGCGGATGCCGGCTAAGAAGGAGCGTCCGGGGGCATCCAATTGCGGGAGGGCGGCCAGGGTAGCTGTTGCCGCGGCTATGTCATCTGGCAAGACTAGCAGGTCTGGTTTGGTGGTTCCTGTAGGATGGCGGGATATAGCGTCAGCAGCTTTGTGTCGCACGCCAGGGATGTGTACCATTTGGAACCGGTAACGTAAGGTTTTCTCCTTGAGGTTGCGGAGCCGGGCGTTGGTGACATCCTCAAGGGACCGGTTGCCAAACACTTTTAGGAGGGGCTTGTGGTCAACAGCGATGATCAGGTTGCTACAACCCAGGACAAAAAACCGTGCTTTGTCGAGAGCGTCTGCAACAGCTAGGGCTTCACCCTCCACTGGGGCATAGCGCGACTCAGCAGCGTGGGTGAAACGGCTCCCAACCAAGGTGATCTTCCAGCCTGTGCGACAACAGAAGGGTTCAGGGGATGAACACTGGCAGTGTTTCTGAAACAGCCAGAACCCGATGCCGCCTTTGGACCAGTCGGTTGCCAGGCAGGTTGGTTTCGATTTGTCGAAGATTCGCACACCCTCCTCGATTTCGCTGATAATCACTGATTTGGATTCTTCAAAGAGTGTGTGCAGTTCGTCAGTCCACTGGAAAGGGGTTCCCGGCTGGAGGAGCTGGCGGAATGGCAACATGCGCTCGGTCGCTGCAAAGGCATAGGAGACCTGGTTGATCAGGCCAAACCAGGAGCGGACATCAGTGATGTTGGCTGGTGTAGGGAAGTTGCGTATGGCATCGAGGTATTTTCTGCATGGCCGCACATTGCTGGGGGTGATCTCAAATCCTGCGAATTCAGCAGTGTCAGCTCCAAAGACAAATTTGTCTGGGTTAAGTATGATACCATTGTGTCCGCAGAGGTCAAGCCAGTCAACTGCCTGGAAGAAACTTTGATCAAGGTTATCTGCCCAGAGGAGGGTGTCGTCAATGCATTTGGTTTTGTTTGGAACATGGGACACGATCTCATCGAACCGTCTTGAGTAGCCATCGCCCGAAGCTATGTAACCTTGGGGTGCTGTTTTGTAGCGGTAGCGGCCCCATGGGGTGATGAAGGTGGTGAGGTGTCGATCGTCCTCGTGGAGGGGGACGCTGTGGTAACCATTCCAGCAGTCAAAGACGGTCTTTTTGGTGTTGCTTGGGATGGAACGTGCTTGGTGGAAGGGGCTTTGCGTGTGATGGGTTTCACGTATTGCGTGGAGGTTAAGCGCCTGGAAATCAACTGTGCGGCGGGGCTTGCCATTCTTTTTGGCACATATAACCATGCGGTGGCACCATGTGACGGGCTCTCCTACCGGCACTGGTTCGAGGACACCCAGTGAGACGTCCTGGTTGAGTCCTGCCTTGACCTCCTCTTGCCAGTGGAGTGGTACTGGTATTGGGTTGTGGTGTGCAACTGGTTTTGCGCTAGGGTCGACCATTAGCCTCATAGGGGTGCTCTCCATTAGGGGTAGCGGCTGGTGTTCGCAGGTGTTAAAGGTACTGGTTCGATAATAGTCTAGTAGCCACCGTTGCATCTTCATCCGATTGTTCTCCGTTGCAGGGAAGGGGGTGGCTGTGGGCTTCGGTGGCGGTGTGGTGCGACGTGGGCAAGCGCACAGGGGGCTGGTTGTGCTCTCAGAAGTTTGTATATGGTAAGGTTGCGCAGTTGGATCGCAAGCTGTGTTTGGCTCGATTGAGCTGCATGTGTTCAGGGCCTCCCCCACCGTCGGAAAGGTCTTAGTGATAATTCCCAGTGCCATGCAAGTCTCTCGGCTGAGGAAAAGTTTGTCTGAATCGCTCGTCACGTATACAATCTGTCGGCTTTCCAGGGCTGTTCCAGATGGTGACCTGCCCGAGAACCTTAGGATGACTGCCCCCAGGATCCTGATACCGTTGTTGTTCACGGCGTGCATTTTCATGGTGACTGGTATCAGGTCACTCTCATACAGTCCAAGGCGACGGACGACTTTAAAGCTAGCCAAACAGCTTTGGCAGCCTGTGTCAGCCATAGCCGAGAGTTGTACTGGTGTCAACTGTGATTTGGGAGGTTTGTATCCAAGGGCTGTGTAGTCCTCAGGGTGGGCTGTCGCTGTAAGTGTTATGAATGGCTGAGGCTTGGATGGCTGTCGAACCCAGTGGTCGGTTAGGTGGCAGTAGAGGTGGTGGTCAAGTGAGATGACCCCTTTGCTCGGCCTGCTGAGGCTAGTTGTGGTGCAAAGTGCGTCAAAGATTGCACCTTCCGTTTCTCTGCTCTTGCCGATGGGTGTCGGTGGCTGTTGGGGCCTGTTGTTTTTGCCTTTGCTGCGACAAACGCTGGCAAAGTGGTTCTGCCGTCCACACTTGTCGCAGATGGTGCCATAAGCTGGGCAGTCATGACGGCGGATTCTGGTCGGGGCGCTCTTGCCATGCCCTCTCTTGTTACAATAAGAGCACAATTCGTTGGCATCCTCATCTTTACGCTGCTTGACCTCATCATTTTTTGCACGTCGGTATCCGCTTTGTGCGACGTCAACACTGTGGCTTTGGGACAGGCGGCCTGCAGATCGTTTGCCGGCCTCTTTTGCTTCAATAAATTGAAATACTTCCTCTAGGCCCATGTCCTGGTTCCTTTCCCCCAATAGGTCCAGTTGTATCTCGCTGTCGGCCAGGCCACGCGTGAGGACGTCGCGTAGGATATTTTCCGTGTAGCTGACCTCCATGTTACAGCCAGGGCAAGTGACTAAAAACTTGCAAACACTAGCTTGGCCGCGAAGGCGGGCACCAAAACTGCGAATCGTCTCGTCTCGGTCTTGGCGCATGTTGTGGAGCTGCACACGGGCGACCATCGCGTTTTCCTCCCGTACTGCAAGCTTTTTTATAGCTGCCATGACCTCATCTACGGTTTTGTCAGTGAGGGAACCGCCCGCGTTTCTTGTCAGGTCCTTGCGAAGCTGTTCATCGCAGCACTCGAGGAGCTGGATTACCTTTTCTTTGCCGGTGACGTTAGTTGCCGCAACATAATCGCCCCAACGTGTTAGGAAATACGACCAGTCCTCGCTTGATCCTGCTGCCGAAATTGACGGACGGCGCACTTTTTCGAGTTTCGTGTTAGAGTTCGTGTTCGTTGTTCCTTGAGCATCATGCGTTCCCGAAGAGTGCACCGATAGAAGGACGGCCGCGAGCGCGTCTGTAACTTCCTCTGTCTCGTAAGTGCATTCGGGGAATGGGCATTTGTGTTTCTTCGGCATTGTGTACTATTGTAGCCCTCTGGTACGGCAGGCAACCTTTCTGCTCGCACGGAGAAGAAAACAAAGATGGCGGTCGATCGGCGATCGATGGCCGCGTCCTCTTCTGTTCGGCGTGTGACTGAGTAGTCCGCTTGCAATCGGCGTCTTGTTCGCCTGATTAATCCGTGTTGAGGTATGTTTCTATCATAGATAAGACTTTGTCTATTTCATCGAGAGATTTATTCAGGAAAGGCGGACATTCTCGTAAGAGAATGATAGAAACATGTACAAAGTACAGCTTGGTAAAGCGGGCTCATGCCAGGCCCCTATCGGGCAAACCATGACTAGTGTCCAGATCCCTAATCTAATGTAATGTTCTGCTCTAAAAGACATGTAAATACACCACAGTCGGTATCATTTTTTGCTTGGGACATTGAGGTGTGAACTCGTCCCAATTATCTTCCTGGAAGAGAGTTTTATCCTCATCAGAATGTCACTGAAGCTCGTTTCTAATAAATCCTTCTTGGATGGTAGCAAAAATTGTTCGGTACGTTTCTTTAGTGCATCCAGCGGAATCGTAAATGTAAAGGCATACATTGAGAACACTTATAAGGACCAGCAGCCAGTGGCTCTCAGTAGGAATGTGTACTGGAACTCTTAGTTGTTCATACTCCCACAGAGCGTTGTTGTCCGTATGTTTGGAGTATGTAGATGTTTCGACCGGTCGATGCAATGAAGCTTGCAAATCCATAGTTCTCTTCTCCAAATGCTCGATTGTTTCTCAGATAGTCAAAACAAATG
>CM042750.1:22508978-22535784 GCA_022496165.2 Catalaphyllia jardinei | reverse complement strand
CCTGACTAACTGAACGCCTGGAAGAGGCTAAATGGCCTCTGCAAATAGCATTTCTTCTGCCACTACCACTTTTTGCGTTTTGCTCCCAGTCATTTTCTTCTTCTTTTGTTACAGAGGTAACATCATCTATAGAGTGTTTATCATCTATAGAGTGTTTATGTCTCGGAACTAGCGGTCTGATAGTTGCCCTTTTGATGTTCTTGAAACTAGCATATTTGCCCGAGAAGCGAATATTTGTTTTAAGAACATCAAATTTCCGCGGGGTAACTATCAGCCGATAGTTTCTCGACAGAAACACTCTATTATTTAAAAGGACACTATCGCGATGTAGCGCACGCGTCATGCCGACGCGACAAAGCGAGAAATACGTGCTATTTATATCCCATTCGCCACTCGCGTTCATCTCTCAATTACAGGAAGAAAGGTCAACTCGCTCAGCTTGTCAGGGAAAGCGACTTGTTTTTTCGTGTTAAACGGCAAATAAAAACTGTATTCACCAATGTAATGGTGGAACACGTGAAAAGCCGCATGAGTAATGAAAAACAAGGCAACGGTAAGTCCGTGGTTCATAACAAGCCTGAATATGCTGATGTGCAAATGTTATGACGGAAATTTTACTGATTTTATACACGTGTCCTTATCATATTTACAAAACTGTCCTGATAGCTAAAAACAAATAAATTGGAGTCAATCTCACCGAGTATACCTGAGCGAAGAGAACCTGATAGCATGTCTGAACATCGAGAGAGAAAACCAAGGAGTAAAGGTCTGCTTGCTCGGGTAAAATGTCAACAAAGAAACGCTCACACGAGTGCGATCCTTTCAGTCTTTACCAAGCCTGGTGAATCGGTTTCTTTGCAAAAATCCTGCTATGTTGCTGGTTCCATTACTTCTCAGTCTTGTCCCGATTTTCTAAATCTTTCTGAAAGCTGCCGGGAGAAAGCCGTCTTCGTCCAGTGCTATAAAGCTTCCCTCCACTCGAAGTTCCTTCAAACGGCATTGAAGTTAACACCGAAAGGTCTTGATTACACACAAATTGACACTTAACGAGAACCGTGTATCACTGATCTTTGATTCTGAGAAGTTTTAGGGCAAAGCCAAAGTTGATTGAGGATGATGCAAACGGATTTATGAAAGCTCTATATCAATTCTCGCATCTTTGAATTCTTGACCTCCTAAACAAAAATCAAACTTTTGCGCATGCGCAAAAACGTGATTGTGTTCCTTAACAAGAAAACAGTTACGCATCAGTGCACATCGCGCCTGATGTAACATAATAAAACAGTTCTTTTCTACGCGTTACTTGATTTTTTTTTCTTTTTATGCTATGAGACCACAGTAAGAGCCGAAATGAACTTTTAATTTCTAAGGGCAATGAAATTTTAAGTTTTTACTTCTACGTCCCTCGAAAAAAAGAAAAAGCAACGGTGGAATGTTTCATGTAAAATGATAAAAAAGTTGTGAAAGTAAGGGACATGAACCAACGTTTGGGTGTCATCTATTTTTGTATGTGACATTTGTATGTCTATATCTGACTGTTTTCGCAAAAACATTCCCGCAGATGACTCTAAGACAGTCCCAGTGGCCAGGAGTGATCTGACCACCCCCCTGGCTAGCAGAATACCCCCACGCAAGCACGTGACAGGGACTTCTCCAACAAAGAACATTCAAGCAAGCTCAAACAACTCACCAAACACAGTCAATAACAAAATTATTTGGCTCTCAAATGGCCCAACTTAGTGGAGGTGTCTGTACAAGAAACCCTCCCCTCCCCCCTGCTTTTGACAGCTGACCCCCAGCAAGCCAACAGCAGATGGCCCATGGACTGGGCTGTTCACCTGACCCAGCCTTGAAGGGGCCCCCCCCCCCTCTCCTGGGTTTAGAGTCGCCAGCTAGGCCTGGATTCGGGCTGCGCCCGAACACAGACGAAAAACTGGCGGGCATGTTTCAGCGAAATACGGTCAGATATGTAATCTTTCTAACCTTCCTCTGATATATAAGTCCATGCCATTCCTTACTTTTTACTCGGGATCATATTGCGGTCCTTGTCGGGAATCGTTTCCGGTTCGGGATCATTTGCGGTCTAATTTGGGGATCATTTGTGGTCCGGGATCATTTGCGGTCCTGGAATCATTTGCGGACTCGTACAGATCGCAACTAAGAGGGTGGAAAATCAACGACGCACCAAAACTCTGAAAGTGATTCAAAATATTCGGGATAATCTTGATCTGACCGATATATGGCGGGACTTAAATCCAGAGGGGAGAAGACACCCTAGGAGACAAAAGAAGCCTGGTAAGTGAAGTCTCACCGGAAGAATTTTAAAAGCATGACATCCTTCCCAGTTATAAAACAGACCATTCTTTCTGCAACATCACTACTAATTACCAAACCCATCCAATAGGACCAGGCCTTAGGAAATAACACACTGTAAACTAATCTCTTTTTGGGGAAATGGATTGCGTAAACAATATTAAATGTACAATTCTTGAAACGATCAACTAATAAGAAAGTGATGAAACAGTAGACGAAGTGTTGTTATGGGAAATGATTAAGCTTAATATTAGAGGGACTTCAATCAAACACTTAAACGCCAAAACAAAGAAAATGAAACATAAGGAGGAACTCTGTAAAACTCGGATGCGGAAGGCGGACGGTAAACGAACTGAGGTTTTCGGAATATACCACAAACCGCAAACCGTGGTAAGAGGTTAGCTCGATTTTGAACTTTAACAAGCCGTTCCTGCTATGATCACTTGTCCCGTAAAGCGATTTCCACACTCACCAAACAGCTCCAATAAAAAAGGAGAACTGTATTTTCCACCAAAACGTTCAACATCAATATGGCGACTAACTAAATCAAAACACAAAAAGCACGAGTTCTCGATGATGTCATCATCACGTGACCACCATTTAGATAAGCAATGGGTGCAATTAAAAACTAAACTGAATGAATGTCTTAATAGTCGCGACATTCCCCCGCCAGAGTTCACGTGATCTATTACGGGGGACACTTCTCCAACAATGCTAGCTTCGCGACTAGCTTCTTATACAGACAGAACTTTGTCTTCACTTCACATACACAGAATGAGTCATCTTTCCCAGGAAATATTCTTGTGACACAAGCAAGGGGCCAATCTCCTCTTTGGGAGGTCTTCTCGTCGGCGACCAAAACCAAATCACCAACACTGACATCGTGCGATGGCAAATTCCACGTTTTCCTTCTTAATTAGGGCAGGCAAATACTCTTTCAGCCATCTGCTCCAAACTTGATTAACAACACATTGCGTTTGTCTCCAACGTTTCTTGCTTGATATTCGCTTGTCAGAAAATTCGCCGCAGGGCAGCACTAGATTTGCACGAAAATAAGGAAATGATTCGGAGTAATCGCTTCCAAACCATTGTCACTGCTCACTTCTTTTTTTTCACTTCATCGTCTTTTTCTTCTTTTTTTCTCACTGCTCACTTCTTTAAGAGATCTACTGTTTACCAGAGCTTTCGGTTCTGCAAAAGCAGTCTCCAAAACTTCATCTGTAACTACCTGACCATGAAGTACCACTTTGAGGGCTTTCTTGCATGACTGAACCAAACGCTCCCAAATCCCACCAAAGTGAGGGGAAGCAGGAGGATTAGCGTGTCACTGAATATCCTTCTGAGACAAGTAATCTGAGGTCTGGGGCTGTTTCCACTCTTTTAGACTTTGCTTGAGTTCTGGATCGGCTTCGACGAAATTACCGCCATTGTCAGAATAAATGTCGAATGGTGGTCCACGTCTTGCTATGAATCTTCTCAGTGCTTATAAATGAATCAGTCTCCAACGACTCAGCCACTTCAAGGTTGACAGCTCTGGTAACTAAGCAGGTATAGAGACATCCATTGCGATTTTCTTGCTTGTGCAAGTGCTTGACCCTAATCGGCCCAAAATAATCCACGCCAGAGGTGTAGCTACTTGTAACCGATCTTTTGGGACGCTTGCCATCAAAGGAGATTGTAACTTGATTTATCTTCTCTTGCATAATGAGCAGTCGTTAAGGGCCTTTCTCGCAGTAGACCTAGAACGCGGTATCCAATACAGCAATCTGTGGTCATTCCGAACGTGCTTTGTGCAAGATGGTTAAGCTTCTTATGGCAATCCATGATTACAAGACGACACAGCTGATGATCTTGAGGAAGAATCATTGGATGCTAACTCGGAGAATCGGAATGTTATTTTCATCTAAGAAAGGGGTCAACGCCTTCAAGCGACTTTTCATTTCAACAGGTTTTCTACCATTTAATTACAGATGTCAGCTGGAAATGCTGACTTGGTCCACAGCAATTTTGCTTCTTGAATTTCTTGAAACTCCAATGGGCCATTCTTTATTTCCATTTTCTCACTCTGTCTCCTACAATTCTCGATGAAACCTTCACATGAGCAGTAATTCGACAACCTTTAACAAACGACGAGTAACCAGATAAATCAATAAGCTGAGGGTTGAGTTTTCAACTGTCCACGGCTGACATGATGGTTTCAGCTGGTACTTCACAAGTCACGTCGGGGGCAAACTTTGAATGCAGAATATCTTCAGGCCACTGACCTTCTCACAATAGAAGAAATGCTGATCCATTTAACCAGCAACAGTTTGGAGTAATTGCATTTGCCTTCAGGCCACGACTGCACACATCTGCCATCACTATGACGACTAACTAAATCAAAAAAGACAAAAGCACGAGGTCTCCACATGTGATCATCACGCCTCTTTTTTTACGATAACAGCACAAATTCTAGCGTGCTCATTGGCTAATTTTTATCGTCAATAAGCGGACAGACGCACGAATTTATAATTTATACGATGCGGCAACGATTGAGAACGGACAATTTTACCGTTTGTTATCGAAAAAACAAATTGACGTCAGTTTTCAATGCGTATGTCCTGTTATAGACAATGAATTCCGTCATAAAAATGTCAAAGTAGTCTGCGATCGCCTCGTGGATCCACAGCTACTTTGACAATGTTATGACGAAATTCACGATCAATAAAAGGGCAGACGCATGAAAAACTGACGTCAATTTGTTAAATAGTCGCGAATAATGGATGTTGGGTAACGACATCGATATTCTCACGCGAAAGTCATCGGAAAGGTCCCATGTTCTTCAAAGGAAATTTATTATTAGCACATAAAACTTTACTGTTGTCAGATTTGACAAACTGCACATCGGGCCCCCATTGGATTATGCATTGCTACTACTGCTCTCAAATCAAACAACTCAAATTGTCCTTAAACATATTTGATCTTTAAAATTGTTCCCAAGAGATAGCAAACAGATGTAACAACACGACCAATATGATCAAGCGGAGGTCTCATTGATCTCTGGCTATAAGACGCTTCCGTAAATCAGTTCCCACAAGAACAGTGTCTTGAAGTTAAAACTCGGACTGCAGAATGCAAACGTGAGGGCAAGGATAAGATCACGTGATTTCCCGAGGTTTGCGGATCGCGGTATTGACCGAAAAATTCGTTGCTTAAGTCTCTCATAGTTAGTTCTCTCCACGCCATGAGGCGCACAGGGCTGTAACTTTCTCTTGCCAATAGCCCTGTCTTGTGCTGTGCCCCTGACTTCTGCCCAGCTGGTCCACCTCTCTTGCCTGGATTCTTTTTCCACCGTTCTTCTCCATGTGGTTTTTGGTCGTCCCACTTTTCTCTTCCCTTCAGGTTGCCACTCCATCGCCACCATGCAGTCATCATCCCTCTCCTTTCTGAGCACGTGGCCAATCCAATTCCATCATCTCCTTCAGATTTCATCACTGATATTCTTTACGCCTGTAACTTGGGAAATTGTGTCGTTTCGGACGCGTTGCGGCCGCCAAATTCTTAAAATCCGTCTCAGGCATGTGAATTGAAATCTATCCAGTTTCTTCTCTTCAGCAGCTGTTAGTTTTCATGCTTTACATCCATACAATAGGACTGGTCGTACCGAGGTCTTAAAAAGTTTGATTTTTGTATTCCGGCCAATGCTCCATGTGTTCTAGATCGTCTTCAAGTTGAACTAGTGAGACAATCTCAGATAGTGCAGAGTGTTATGCAGGACTGTCAGTACGTTTTGAGTCATCTGCTACCTGTATGTAACTTGTTATAGTTCAAGGCTCAAAAATAACTTACTATTACTGTTTGTCAAGACGGTTTTAAATTTTACCGTGGTGTTTTACGTTGAATTTCGTTCATTTCAAATTCATTAATACGTTGAACCAGCAAACGCGATAATTTCATTTTTTCAAAGCCAACATTTGTAACTTGATACTTTTGTTTTCTTCGCAGTTTGTAACATGATACCCTTGTTTTTTTCAAAAACATACAATGGAAGATATGCTCGCTTTTTTCCTGTTGAAGGAAAATGAACTAATGTTACTAACTTCTAAAAAGGATGGAAGAGGAATGATTTTGTTTCATTCAAGAAACAAATTTTCATATCATCGATTAACAATTACTAATTTAATTATCAAATAGTCACGTGTCTAGGAATAGCAAGTTCTTATTAGGTTGCAACCGTTGGTGTTAACAATTAAACCAGTTCAAATACACAATGATATCGATTAATACAGCCGAGAAACGTTTCAACTTGACCGATATTATATCCTACATCGGCGAATGAGTTCCCTCAAAGACTAAATTTATTTGCAGTTTCTGTAAGAGCCACAGTGTCTGCAGCAATATTTGGGAAGTTTGTTTTCTCACGACATTAGTAATTTTAATGCCGATAACTCGAAAATGTTTCGAGTGAATACGTTTGTGAGCTTCTTGTTCTCTTTTATAGGGGAGAAGATAAACAAGCGGCTGAGGAGATCCATTCGTTTCCCTCTATAAAGCTTGGCAAACACGACATAGTTTGAAAGCAGCACACGACAATTTTGAACCGAGCTAGGGATGATTCCAAAAGATACGTCGTCGCAAAAGCGTTCTTCGCAGTAAAAAGGAGAACTTAGGCTCGATTTCCAGCCGTTGTGGGAGTCCGGTCATATGTCCTCCTCCCAAGTACGGCTGGATCACTGGTCCGTAGAACTTGTCCGTGACGTCACATCCGGTTTTTATGCAAATTACCATGCTCGGGGAAAAAATGGCGGAGTTTGTTGTTCCGCAAAAAATTAAACCTGTGAGTAAGGATGTGTTCTATGTGGGAATGTTGATAGTCCAAGGAAAATCGTAAAAAAAAGACAGGGACTTATCTCAAAGCTACTAGAAATCGTAGTCAGCAAGCATCTCGTTACGAAGGGTATCTTTACAACGATTATCACGAATCACTGAGTAAACAATTAAAACAAATATTTGAGTTAGTCGAAATCGTCGAACCTGCGCCAAAGAGAACTGTCTTCTGAAACCAGGAATCATAAGCCAACGTTGCTTCTTCAGCCTGCCTGTGTTGCAAGACCTCCTTAGCAAACTAGAGCTTTACCTTACCAGTTTACCATGCCGGTTCTACCACTATGTGTAGCATGACTGAATGTCGGTACCCCTACAGAATTTCCAAAGGAAAGAAGCTCCCGAGTTTAAAATGGAGGTAACGACTCTTTATTTTCTCAGCAGAAAAGATACCAGAGATTAAGGCTGCCAATTGCTATCCTGATTGTAGTGATCCGACAACAAAGTGAATAAAATTGCGTGTCATGTTCTGGTACACGGGCGTAATAAAAACTCGTATCCTAGCTTTATATGGGTTAGTTTTAGCCCTTCGTTTTTGAAATTATCAAAAATTGCTGTTACAAATTATAAACCTTCAAAAATCAAGAGAATTTACAGGTGAAAATCGTCCAAAATAACCTTTTTTTCCTGGCAAAATAGAATATGGAGGACCACCCGTTTCCACAGTGGTCCGCATCTGTAAATAATGCCAAGTGTTTTACACACAGTAACGCGGCCATACATGCATGAAAAACTTATTTGTCTGTTGTTTTGGGCGTGTTCACAAGGGCAGATGGTTCACTGGATAATAATAAAACTTACAGAGATTTCAGATTTGTGCTGTGAAATGTAACACCATTACAATCATCTTGCAAGGTTTTTCCAAATCTCTCAAATCTGCATCAAAATGTAAGAGTAAACCCTCCCTACGGCATAGTGAAGCGTGTATATTCCTAGTTGTCAGAATAATACATCAACATGAAATCTGCAATTCACAGGGCCCCACAGGTCAGGTGTGTTACTTCCTTTCCTGCCATTCTTATAGTGGTATGCTTCAATGTATTTTGAAGGACCATGATGGTTCATGACTTTAACCCCTTGACTATACACTCTCATTCCATATGCAATTGTCGCTATCAAAATTCATATGTTGCCATCTGATTTAGCAAATGACTAAGAATATTCTCCTGGTTTTGGCTGCGTTCTTTGGGTGATCTGGGGATCAGTGATCCAAGATCTGTCTGGATCATGGTGCATTAGAGAAACCGATGAATCCATAACCAGAATGGATTCATCGGTTCTTTTGATGCACCATGATCCAGGCAGATCTTGGATCACTATTGGATGTCTTTCAAGCCAGAATTGATAAACAAAGGGTGCATTCCTTTGGGGTGATCTTAATCAGAATCAGACCTCTTTCACTGGAGAGAATATATTTCACTTATTCTTGAAAGCTTTTTGTGGAATGCTTGCTCTCTCTTTTTTTGGGCTGAAAAGCCCCGTAAAAAATTATTTTGGAATAGCCGTTTAATGGTTTCATATCTGTGTTTAAAAGAAATTACATAAAGCCATAAAGAATGCTGAAAGGCCTGAATGATCACAAGATAAAAAATAATTGTCACAACTTAACAAACCATGCTGAACTAAATTGAGATACTGTATAATACCATAACAGTATAGGATAGGTTTGATTGTATTGTCACAGAAAATAAGGTTAAAAACTGAATTGTACATTTCTAACATGTATTTGTCATTTATGTATCTCTGCAATATCAAAAGACAATATGAACAATAAAATCAATGAGCCTTTATTTTCAACCCGCAGAAGGTATTACACAATTACTTTAAGTGTGAAACATTGTGACGGACGGTCAGGACTTGCTTTGACAACACTCACATTTCATGTATCCTGTGTTTTCTTAACATCAATTTGGAATCAACTACGACAAATATTACAATTCTTACCAGTGTCGGATGCAATGGGCTTCATTACTGGAAGTCAGCCAAAGCCTTTTGAAGTTGTCCTGTAAGTTGCACTTGTAAATATAGATAGCAATCGGTTAAGCACGACATGAAATAAACCGTCCTCAACTCCTTTTTTGTGTCTAACGCTTTCGTCATTTTGCTCATCTCCAATAAAAGCTGCTTGTATACCTAAGAACCCTGGCTCGATCCTGGATAAGCGAGTTGAGCAGAGAGGTAGCCAACGAACAACTAGTAAAATCAGACTCATCTACGCGACATCGAAGATGCACATGATCGGGAAGGACTGAAAATCACGAATGTTTCTGAGGCCGTTGGCTGTGGAACTAAAATATCTTTCCCTTCTAACAAATTGACAATGGCTTCCTGTTGTGTTTAGCTAAATTTCTTGATATGGAAGCGCTCTAACACACATTTTACAGAAGAAGAAAACTCATCCATACTGATATCCGCAATGTTAGATAGACAAGTGACAGAATTGACCAATCACAGGGAAGCCTGCTCGATTTGAGCATTCATTGAACAGAATTTACATAATCGTTTCACCATTGTCGTTTATGTTACCCAATCCATGTTTCCCTTTTATCCCTTCCATGTCTTTGTTATCCACACCAACTTTTACGTTCAGGTCACCCATAACTGGTGACCATTTAATCAGACTTTTCTGTGTGGCCTGGCTCATCGTAATTACCACCCCTCTCTGGTGCTCGCTTTCTTCTCCAGCATATATCATTGTATAGTCATTTCTCATTTTAATTCGTCCAGCTCCTGTCGATCTTATCTCGCTTAGCCCCATCAGGTCATGTCTGTGTCGTTCCATCTCTCGTGCAACTTGGGCTGCTTTTCCAACTGTGTACATTGTTCGTATGTTCCAGCATTCAACACGCATTTTAGATTTTGGCGTTGCCAATGACCTTGTCGGTCTGTGAGCTTGCCGTAGGCTTTCGCCCATTTACGACATGGTGTGTCCGGCTGTTCTTCCGTCCACGGCCACAGCTTCGCCATAGCTAATTTGTTCTTGGTAAGCTACAACCGCCCAACCCCCATAACCTGGAGGGCCAGTGGTTTTCTGTCAGGGTTTCCCTTCCCTTAGGGGTTTATATGGCTCCCCAACCGGTGCTGCTTTAGTCTGGACCCTAACCGCACAGACCAATCCGGCATGGTTAGACCTGCCAGGAGCACAAGACTGCCGTCGGCATAGCCCTAGGGGTCATAAGGTTACACAAGCGCCCCGCCACGACAAGGCACACCACCGAGGGGAGGAAGCCTCTTATATATCTAGTCATAAACTCGTACATAAGCTCAAAAATATGAACATTAATGCAATTTTGGAAACTTTCGTAACATTTTCCAACGAGCCGAGTTCTCAAGATATTTCTACTAAAAGTGATGTCATTTATAATAGTTATTTTTATTGTTTTCTTAGTGTTATTTTTTCATTGTCCGCTGCCTGCATCCTCGTTTTGCAGAGTTCCAAATGAAGGAAGCCGATATTAAAATTGATATTGCCGCCCTCGAAAGGCAACTATATAAACAAAGACAAAGAGGCTCTTCCTGAACAATTGCCTGAGGGTGAAGAAAAGAGAATTAGAAACAATTGTTGATATTGAATACAAAACAAAAGGAGTCATATTTAGATCCAATGCGAGATGGTATAATGAAAGTGAGAAAAATAACAGATATTTCCTGAGCTAGGAAAGTCGTCGCTGCAAAAAAGAGACAATCATGCAGATCAACGCAAAGAATGGAGAAAATCTTACAAACAACTCAGATATTTCAGTTGTTCTTGAATTAATTGGATTAATTTACTTTAATCAAAGCTGCATAATAAATAATAGATGGTCGTGGGGGTTTCTTTGGCTTAAGTAGAGGTGTAAGGCAGGGATTCCCGCTCTCGCCTTTCCTATTTATTCTCAGTGTGGAGGTGTTAGCTACAGTATGTGGACGACATCACTATGATTTTAGACGGCTCACAAGCGTGCCCAGAAAAAAACAAAGCTTGAAATGGATCGTAAAGTCAAAGCTTTAGGTGTTCGGTTTTGTACAGACCAAAATGAAGGAATAAAAATGAAGTATGAACACAAGGTTCACAAAGTTGAAGATATTCTTAACAATTGGCAAAGGTAAAGTCTGCATACGATCCAATTGTGGCCCACTAGGCCAGAGCTTATCCCAGTTTCTATAGCGTGAAGCGAATAGGAGTATTTCTACTACCCCCCTGGATGGGATGCTAGTCCATCGCAGGGTTACCCCAGCATTAAGTTCGCCGGTACCCATTTATACACCTGGATGGAGAGAGGCACTGTGAGAATAAAGTGTCTTGCCCAAAAACACAACACAATGTCCCTGGCCAGGGCTCGAACAAGGACCACTTACCATGAGGCCACCGCGTCTCCCTGTAAAGACGTTAGCTGCGTCTCAATTGGTCTACATTATGTCCTCATTGTGTTTTAAATCGTTAAAAGAAGTAACTGATTGGTTTTTCAAATTTCTCTGGGTTAAAAAACGGGATCAAATTAAGGGCCCTCAGACCCATTTTTAGGAGCTGTTGCTAAGGAAAATGTTTGTGGTATAACTTGGAAATTTTTTTGCTGCACATAATTCATTTTATAACACAGCTCTTGTTATCAATATCGAAATTGAATAATGACGTCATCCGGCCACGCCCATGATCACTTGACCAGAAACGGAAATCTCTATAATCCTGGAAGTGTTTCATTTTGATGATCGTTTTTCTGTGGATCTAGTGTATCTATATAAATTCACATTAAACTATGCTGAGATTTTGTTTGACTGCTTTAATGCAAAATCTAAAACCTAGGTTTAAGCTTTGAAATGCTCATAATTTTTTTGAAACGATAGGATTCCGTAAAATGCAACCATAGTTTAATTTGCAATCACAGTTGAAATAGTCTGTCATCGAAAAAATTGAATTCGACGCAAAAACCGCGATTATTATAGGGTTTTTTGAAAAGCGGAAGAAAATGGAGCAGACCGGAAGTGTTTTTGCCACGTCCATGGGTGTATGCTGTTGACGCACTCAATAACTAAAGCAAAGCGCGCGCTCTGTGGTGTAGCTCAATTTGTTGCGGACCACAACATTTTGACCACTGTGATGACGTGCACCGTTGTCGATAAGAGTACAGACCACGCTAAAACACATTCGATTTGTTTTTTACCACAATATCAAAGATAATGAAATAAACATTTCTCTTGACAACTGAAAACACCGACTCAGACTTGAAATTGCACGCGCTACATTATGCCAATGAGCTGCTTGTACGCGTCAGACTTTCCTTTCAAAAACTTTTACAAACTCGCTTAATATGCAGAAACAATACGAAAAGAATGTTTGGGAAACGAGTAATGACGCCTACTCGTTGTCGGTAAGAGTACAGACCACGATAAACCACATTTTGATTTGCTTTTTAGCACAATATCAACGTCAAAGGAAACGGTTTTTCTACAGAGCGCGAGCTGAAAAAGGCATTGGGTGACACATAGACGTGAGCAGCGTGTTATTGCGAGATTAGCAGCAATTGTGGTAAAAAAGACTTCTGTTGTTCCAATGTCTCAATATTGTGTTCATGTCTCAATATTATTATATTCATTTCTTCTGTTTACATTTCTATGTTGTCTGGCAAACCACCTGAGAGGAACAAATTTCCACGTAATATTTTTAAATTTGTCGGGGTCGCGTAATAAGCAACATAGCGCCTGGTGAGCGCCTGGTATGATGACGCCATTGACTGGAAGTGAAATTTCACTTCCTTGGAAACGCGCGCAAGATAGGTCCGAGGGCCCTTAAAGGGTCTGAAATGATTGGTGACTGGCGATAATGGTCAAAAGAATTTTGGATATCATGGCACTCATTAAGGACGATCGCGCTAATAGCTCACTTTGGAAAAGAGTGATAGCCTGGGGACGAAGTCGCGCCGCAAGCGCTTATGGGATTATTTGGGGGGGGACGCAGGTCAAAACAAACATGGTGGAATTTGGTGCGGAATGGCATAGCGTGGATTGTAGCGGTGACAGCGTGGTCTTGACAGAACTAGAGATAGCAATAAGATCGAAGTCATTGTTTTAGACGATCAAAAGTCAAGAGGCTATCACTCTTTTCCAAAGTGAGCTATTGTTTCTGCGCATGCAAATCACCATGCCACGTCATGCATCAAGCGCGCGCTAAGTAGTATAATTTCAGAGCTGAACATAGAGTTTCCAGCAATCTCGGCGGCAAAACCCGGTTTGAGAATTTACTAAAACAATTATTCCATTCGCCCTTGTTGGATATGAAGTGATTATAACCAACTCGCGCTACGCGCTCGTTGGTTATTTTATCACTTCATATCCAACAAGGGCGAATGGAATAATTGTTATATATTCACCGCGCTACGTACCCTTCGAGCAGAGTCTCCTTCGATCTTCCTAGACAAATCGGGAAGAGGAAGAAATGATAGGGCAGATGGCCATTGCTATAGCTTAATTAAGAAACAGAAAACATGTACCGAGTTTCTATCGAGTTATACAAACACGAGTGGGAGTTTGGAAGAACGAGAAATACTGTGGGAACACGAGCCGCAGGTGAGTGTTTCCACAGCTTTTTCGGGTTCTCCCAAACTTTTAAGAGTGTTTGTATAACTCTATAGAAACACGAAGTACATGTTTTCTATTTCTTTTAGAAAACACCACGACGAGAAAAAGAAAAACAACTTGTTAACTTTGATTATCAAAATGTAAATTCTCTTTGCTCGCGCCATCACTACGCCAACAGCGCGCGCTAGTTCTGTGTCTTCATCGAGTTATACAAACACGATTATTAACCAATGAGCGCGCGTGCTTTCTTATGACTGTTTTCTAATTGAATTTAACGATCTTGGACGTTCTTTGATTCCTCCTTTTCTTTTCAGAAACAGATTTATTTATAATTATCTCCACATTGTCCAAAAATGAGCAAAAAATCAATGTGGGAAGTTAAAAAAAATTCAAGATTTCTGTGCACGGGACATGGAATCCTGCCATCTAGAGGCTGTAATGTTCTCTCCAAAACGAAGTCGGTGACCCCCCACTTTTTTACATTTCTGACATCACTAACTCATCATCTTTCAATGGTAAAATTTTAAAAAAAAAATCAATGATAGAAAATTTTCGCGCGAACGTCCTTAAGTCTTTAAAGATCGCGTGGATAGTAAAGCATATTTCTGATGATTGGAGAGGAAAATTAGTCTTTCTTGTCTTTCTTGGGAACTTGTGAAAAAAGACGCTACTAAACATGACATCAAGTTAAGGATGATTTTCGCCGAGAACGCGAGGAAATTTGGGTGGACTGACTTAATTCAAGAGACTCGCTCCTCTCTAAAAACACAAAATTTTTAAGCGAATTATATACAATAATTATTTTCTTTAAGCATTGAGCCGGAGCTGGTGTACAAAATATCAAAGACCTTGTTGACGATGATTTTAAGGCCATAACTTATAAAGACTTCAGAGTAAGAGAAACGTTACTTATCTGCCTCTTTCCTTGACTTTTATGGAGTAATCTCGGCAATAACGAGCGCTAAGAAGTCTTTGAAATTGAAGACCAACTAATGGAAAAAGATCAGGGGTTTTCGGCACAGAAACGTGTTGCAAAAAGCAAGCCGACTAAATTAGCGTGTACAATTATTGTAAAAAAACCTCTACTAGCTCCAAAAGAGTAAAGAAAAATTGGGACTGTTGAGAATTTGATCTGGAGGTCGATTTATTGTCTACCAAGGTTGTCTGCGCTCAGTACTAAGACAAGAAACTTCCAGTTAAAATTTCTCAACAGACGTATAACAACGAATTCCTTTCCATCTGAAATAGGAATTTCAGAGACTATGCTCCTTGTTATTTGTGCAAACCAGACAAGGAAACATTAATTCATCTCTTTAGGGATTTTTTTTTTCGTTTTCATCCATTTGATACCAACCTCCCACGTTTTAGATATCTATGAATGTTTGGGTTTTAGAGGAGGGAAATATGGTATCTTGGTAAGCCACCGTTTGCTTCTCACAAAGTATTTTATTTATTCCTGTTAATGTATGAACGATAGATCTCTCAATCTACTAGAGAATATGCGTAAGAGCTGAAATATATAATTTATAAATTGAAAAACAGGTATCTGTCGTGACTGACTCACAGAATCAATTTAAACAAAAGTGGCACAAATATTTCATGCACTATAATTTTGCTATATAATTTGCGCACAGGCTGCAGATGTGATCCTCCTGGCAGGCTATATCTTACTATCCTTATCCTGATCTTAAGCCTCTGAAATTCAAGTTCGCTGAACGCTGTACCGTTGGGTTCCTTTTAAGCTCTTACTCTGGTCTTTCCCACTCACAATTTAGCCTTTGTCTTTCGAAACTGCTTCTAAATATGTGCGTTTGTTTCCAGTATCACATTGTAAGTAGTGTTAATGTAGTTAATGTAAGTATCATATTCTAAGTGGTGTTCGTTGTGTGGTTATAATTTAAAAAAATCCATTTCTTTTATCTCTTCATCGCAAATCATACCTTATTCACTCCATGCTTTCTTTTAACTCCTAAAAATAAATACGATAATTTAAAACATAGCAGCTGAGTCGAAATAAACAGAATCAAGGATAGCTGAACGTTTCTTGGGCAATGGCGTACTCAAGGAGGCTATAAGAACAATAGAGGGCGGGTTATTACCCACTAACGAAATCCGACCATATTGCTATTGAGTAAAAAACATGTACGGCCTGCTGATATTCAATAAGGTTCAAGAATTATGCTGTAGTTTAGTTATAAATAACAATACTCGTAATCTATTACCATATTAATGGAGACATTTATATTCCTCTTCAGAAGTGCTCCGATAGAATAGGGTCTCTTGTCACGTTTACAATTGTACCATCTGAAACCCAGAAGCGGCGCAGGTCTTCTGCGGCGTCTTTGTCACGATACTCTTTCTCAGGAGAGGCTGGCGGTGCTCGCTTTCGGCGAGTTTCTCCTGGTAGTGCGTCAAACTACCCAACCCCCTCCACATCAGGACAGGGTGAGACCCCACTCTCTCCGGGAAGCTCTTTGATTTCTGCAGCAGAAGAAGTGAGACGAGGCTCGCGAGCAAGAAGGTCCTCAATAGCGGCTTCAATGTTGGGTTTCAGTAATATGACTCAATCGAGGAGAGATTCAGTGCAGGCTGATGGTAAAAAGGGTTCAATTGGATTTTCTACCTTGGCTTCTTCCCTTGTCAGGTGGAAAATGAATTCGTTGAGAGCAGCCAGAAAAACTAAAGAGACTATTGCTAAGGTAAAGTATTTCATTCTTATAAAGGTTTACTAACATACTTAATGAACGATTATTCAAATAGCAAAGTTGAGCATTTCTGTATACTAGGAACAAGATCTCTTGAGACCAACTTAGTCTGTGAATTGGTAATTGCTTGTGGAAGTGTTTTGTTCGCGGCCATCTCTCGGTAATGGGCTCTTGGTTTGCTCCCGGCGGACAGTGCACACAATCAGTCTTATTTTAACCTCTCTACAGCGACGACTAAAACCCATCCCAGCTGCTGAAATAACCAACCTCTTTTTTATTGTAAAATATCACAAAACTCAAGGTTTACTTCAGAGTTACGTCAAACCTTCGTGGGGCTAATTTTGCCAAATTTTTTTTTCCAACTAAATTAAAGTTTATTATTTAAGGTAAAATTTCCCAAAATATGAAAATAAAATATTAAAACACGCGCGAGTTACCGTAGAATTCCGAAAGTAATGACCCTCGTTACTCTTGGATTTAACAGTCATGCAAAGGAACCCTTGCTTTGGGATGACTGAAAAACATAAAACAACTTCAATTGTTTATTTTCTACAAACCCAAATGTTTAGAGAAAAATTTTTACGGACAAGTACTATCCATCCGGGTATTTTCCGCGGACGGGCACTATGGGCTGTTATGGTTCACCGCTAAATTTTGTCCGATTGTTATTGGTTTATATTGATCACGTGACACAATAGTGTTCATCCGGAGAGAGACACTATCAGCCATAGTGCCCGTCCGTAAAAAGTTTTCCTGTAAACAGGTGGGCTCATAGAAAATAAGCAGTTGAGATTGTATCAAGTGGGTTTTTGTCCGTTTCCTTTTCCAAATTTTACATTTGACTAATGGCTTTCATCTAAAAAAGTTGAAAATAATTCAATATGATTTTTGAGCTTTCGCGCGGAAAAAAAATTAGTGGTGAAAGATAAAGACAATAGAGTGTTTGTCTCGGAACTATCGGTCTAATAGTCGCCCCTTGAAAATTTGATGTTAATTCTTAAAACTAGCATATTAGCAAAACCACTAGCCACGATATGATAGCCACGAGGAAATCAATTCACGGGTTTCCTTTTCTTTCCTATATGAGTATGGAGCTCTTAAGCTAATAAAAAGCGTTCAAAGGCTAATATTTATGTTTCTTAGAGGAAAAACGTCTTGCGACCAACTTTGAACCCAAAAGCCTTCGACGGAGACACCCAATGGGTCTACTGATAGATCCTGACTACAATCCTTCACAGTGCTACCAAAGCAGTTCAGACCTCTCTTCGAAATTTCTTATGAGTGATTGTCGACTTGAGAGATTTGAAACTCGTAAGATGACGTTACCGCTTCCGCAAACACTTATTAATTACTGCGCAGCGAGCGTAGCGAGCGAGCAGCAACATAAACAGGATTTAAGAAGAAATATAAAAGGGAGTACGAATTCTCGAATTCATTACTTTTTACCAGAATGCATTGCGGCTTTTTACCAGAATTCATTTCGGCTTTTTACCAGAATGCATTGCGCCTTTTACCAGAATGCATTGCGCCACGACTGCTCCTGACCACGAACAACACGAGGTTCTGACACCGTTGTGCTGGCGTCCTTTTTCGCGTGGATTGCAGTTGAGAAGGGTTAGTGGTTATGGTTTGCTTTAATTTACCTGTAAAGACTGTTAAGCGATGTGAGCGATATCGTGCTTGGCTTTCACAACCCTTGCTGTTGTCGTTAATGCAGAATTATCTAAACGATTCGATTAATTGTCACACAATAATTTAAAACTTAGTGCGTCAATTTCCTAGCAGTCTTGCATCCTTCGTCAAATTCTTAATGAAGAGAAATCGCCGGTACTTAAGCTTGTAGAATAATTAAAACAAACGAGAACCTTAGAACACGCTAATTTATATCTGCTGCGATCGATTTGTTTCCATCTAAACATGAATTTAAGCTAAAACTTCAGCATTTTCACATATCGCCACGGACGCGTCCTCACAGCTGGTCCTTATCAGAGTCTGTCACATTCGATTCTAGAGACATGTGCGTATCAGTTCAGAATTTATAAGTCAGCCTTCTACTCTTACAATTTCCACATCTTTCGTTTATTTGGATTTGGTAAAGAGGAGGTTGATGTGTATCAATTCATGTCCAAACAGTTAAGATCACCATGTGCTTTAGTCACGATCACCAGCGATGCGTCATATGTATTTATGTGTCGTTGTTGTTTTCTTGGAGACAATTTGGAAATCTGCGCCACCAACAACACGAGGATGTCATACAGTCTTTTCGCGTGAATTCCACTGAAATTTTGTTTTGATTTACCTGTCAAAAGATGTGCAGGAGAGCGTGATTGACTTTCACAACTCTTACTTTTGTTTTTAATGCAGTACGTGAAAGTTTGTAAAAATCTAATCGCCCGGGTCTGGACGATTAATTGTCACATCTTATTTTAAACTTAGTATGTCATTTCTTAGCAGTCTCGCTCCGTGGTCGAATTCTTAAATCAGATGAAGAGAAATCGACGTTACAAAAACTTGTAGAATAATTAAAACAAACGGAAACTGTAGGACACGCTTATTTCATATATGCTACGATTAACTCCTTTTTATCCAAACATGAATTTAAACTTAAGTTTTAGCAGTTTCACATATCCGGCGATCGACTAGCCTGCGAACGCAGACGTATTTCCGGCTGTCACTGGTGCCGCCAGCAGAGACAAGCAATAGCCGGAAATAGTTCGCAGGCTAGCGATCGACGCATTTTCAATACTGTCAACACTCAAGACTTAATGCGTACTTGTACAGAATTTATAACTGAAATTTCTGCTCCTACAATTTCCACATCTTTCAAATTTCATCTTCTGGATTTTCTGGTAAAGTTGGGGGAGGGGTGGGAGGGGGGTAGATGTGTATCCTGTGTGTGTGTGTGTGTATGTGTATGTGCTTTATTGTCTCGATCCCTTGTCACGCCTCGCAATCGATTCGTCATGATGCATGAGGTTGATACATACAAGGACAAATTTTAAGTTACACACCACAACTTGACACGACTTAAAGAAATAAAGGTTATAATGTAAGACTTGGAACGCGCAGATAGATCAATGACCACGCAAAAAATGTCATTATCAACAGAATGTGCCGCAGCATTGCTATCTTTTAGATACCCTAGTTAACACTATAAACGCCGTCTACTAACTAACTAACAACGCCGTCTACACTACAAAACCAATTGAAAGGCTGACCGGACGGCTAAAAATGATAAATTTAATGCCCAATATTTCGGTTAGACAGAATTAACCTCCCTCAGGGGCTACACTGAAGCTTCAGTGTAGCCCCTGAGGAAGGTTAGTTCTGTCTAACCGAAGTATTGGGCATTAAATTTATCATTTTTAGCCGTCTGGTCAGCCTTTCAATTGTTTTATAGTTTTTTTTACACTGCTGACCCTGATCAAAATTGAGATCGGCTTCACTCCGCTGCTGTTTGTACAAGTGGTCCTTGCATTACAGTTTTCCCGAAGAAAACACTACCCAACTTGAATGGATGCTGAGATTTAGGCTTCCACCAATTCATGTGTCATTCGGTCGTAGCAGTCTCAGCTTTCGTTCAGTCGCGGCGCAGTTCGCTGTAAAACAGCACGTTTAGTCGCTGCGTTTTCGTTTCTTTATTTGAAATAGTTTGTAACATTTCTGTATAAACGAAACACTTTGTTTCCGTCAACATTATACTGGTTCACAAGTCCAGCTTTACCCAATAGAAAATACGTAAACTTTCTCAAATTAGGCTTCCTTTAGAATTAAAACCTATAGTAATGATAAATTCTGGGGCATTTTTACTCAAGGGGACCCGGTTTCTGTCTCAGGGTCGCCTAAAAGTCTAGTTAAAAAATTCAGGTTTATATTGGGGGTCAGTCACTTGATCAGTCAGTCATAGGTCAGACACGTGCTATTCTTCTCATCAAGGGGAAAGAGTGCGAAAGAAGACTACTTTATTGGCTTCAGGTATTTATCGTTTCACTCATCACAAGTATTTTAATTCCCATTCAAGGATGCCAAACATCAGGAGTTCATGGATAAAACTGCTGACCGCATAAAGACTGAGGTATGCACATCACCTGAGATATTCACAATAAGTTGATGAAAAGAAGCGGTCTCTTTGAACAAGAAATTAAAAAAGCCAGGCCCCTAACGTTTTTTATACCATCATACTCTTGACCGGAAACACATTGGTATGTTTTCTGTGGCTAGTGTTGGAGTTATTTGTATAGGTTATCAAATGATTTCGCAATCGAATAAAATTTGGAATAAAAAATTGAGAAATAAATAAAAAAAACTGAACAAAATTATGGGGAGTGCAATTTGTAGTGCTTATTTATTCCAAATTCCAAGAGAAAAATAATTTGATTATTTCTTAATACTATGACATGATCCTCTTCGCGCCTAAGTGGCACATAAGGCTGAGACCAGAGTTTTCCATTGCTCCCTATCCTTGGCTGTCGTCTCAAGTCTTTCCATATCTTCCCTGTTGTTGCTGATCGTCCTCCCCCAAGTTTCAAGTGGACAACTTCTCTTCTTTGTTCCACTATCTGGTGTCCCCCATAATGCAGTTCGTGTTATGCTATCTCGGTTTTTCCTGATAACACACCCAAGCCACCTCCATCTTCTTTGCTTTAGGTGTCCCGCTTTCCTGTTCTTTGATAGAGGTCTTCTGGGGCAAGTATATCCTACATACCTTTCTCAGGGATGAGGTGTGGAAAAGCGGCAGTCTTTTGGTAATCCTCCAGCATTCTGCACCGTGCAGTAGTACTGATAAGACGTTGCTGTTATAGATCTTTCTCTTGTGTTTTTTTTTCACTGATTTTAGGTGACCTCCATATCTTATTTTGTTGAAGAAATGATGATTTGGCTCTCTGAAGAGGGTTAATGATGTCCTTAACCGTGGCATTGCATTTGCCTGGTTTCCTCCCTGCTGATGTTCAAGCCCAGTTGCTGACAATTTTCTCTAGGCATCCATAGGCTTGCAGGATGTTCCACAAGGTGTCTTTGTGGATGCTGTCAAAGGCCTTTTCCGAATCTATTCGATACACTGCTCAATGATATTTTGGAGCGTGAAAATGGGGTCTATGCACCCTACTCCTGGTCTAAATCCTGCCTGGTCTTTCCTTAAGATGGTGTCGATGGCAACACTCACTCTTATTTGGATCCTGATTTTACAGAAGATCTTTCTTAGCACCGAAAGGAGTGTTACTCCCCGCCAGTTTGTGTATTGTTCCATATCCCCCTTCCTGGGACACAGTGCACTAAATTAACGTTAATCGATAATTCAGAGGAAATTAGGAATTATCGATAATCGCTAATTTCAGAGTCGAGGATATGTTGGTCTCCCAATATTATTATCCCAATAATATTAAGGATCTCTCTAAAGTGCTCTGCTCATTTTTTAGCTGTTTATCCTAGATTGCGATTCTTTATCTGTCCTTATCTTTCACTGCATCACATTCTCCCTGGGATATTCCAGAGAGGTCCCTTGTTATTGGATAAAGCTCACTTTGCTCCCCCCTAATTGCAGCTTGTTCGGCTTGGGAGGCTAAGTTCTCATAGTGCATTTTCTTGTCCTTCCGTAAATTTTTCCTAACTTCTCTATTAGACAATAACTACTCTACTGATAGTTTTTCTATTAGCTTCTGTGATGTTGCAGCACCATTCTTTTCCTTGATCTCTCTATGCTTGTTGATTAGGGACAGGAGCCATAATCAGGGACGGAGACCGTAAGCGCGCGCCATTTCTAGTATTGGGGTTGCAGTCCGGGGGATAAGCGACAAAAAATCATAGAATTGTTCAAATAGTGATACAAGTATGAAACCTTCAGCAAATGGATGTAGATTAATATAAAAGCAAGACCCCAGCTGGATCTTGCTCCCTAAGTTTATATTTTGGTAATTTTTAATATGCGGTCAGCGGTTTTAAATTGCAGGCTCATTTTTATTAAATTTTTATTAGATTTCTTCGCCTAAACCTTCTGAATTTACGTCACACCAGACAGAAAAGTCTACGTTTTTATTGAGAAGGGTAATTTTGTCAACTTGCTCCCAATCTGAGCTTCCTGTTGTTTGCAGTATTGTTTGGCTGACTCAGCAAGTACGCCTGGCTGACATAAGAGGTAGCGCCTGGCTGATTTTGAAAGTAGCGCTTAGTTGATATTAGCTTTCGAACAAGAACTTGCTTAAGCAATAGAAAACGTTTTCCGTGTTTGCATAGCCTGATATAAACACGAGAGCGGTTGGGAGAATTCGAGATAATTATGCAAACCCGAGACTGTCTAGAATTGTCCCAACCCCTCGAGTCTCAAAATTAATTCGACAAATGAAGGGAAATTTTGTTTATAACTTTTTGTTCCAAAAAGATTTTCTCAATACACGCTCTAGACAATCATCTCTCCTACTAACCAATCAAAACGCGCATCAGATAACGCACGAACCAATGAAAGTTCGCGTTACAAAAGTCAAAATTTGTGCCAAAATTTGCTAGCGAGCGCTGTCAGCTTTGAATCCTTCTAAATCTTTGGGAGAAATGCCTAAAGTTCGGTGAAAACAGACGATATTCAAACGATTTACGACTCTGTAAGGAAAGAACTTCAAGATGAAATCACTGTGCTTGATCGCTCTTGAAAGTAACGCGAACTTGCCCGATTTGGGAGCTCGAGAGGATGGTTGAGTAGTTGAATCGCTCAGCGTGCGTTGTGAGGTTTTGCTGGTTTAGAATCATTGCAGAAGCAGGCAGGCGTGAGTTTATGCAGTTAAGTTGAAGGGCATTAAATCCATCATTCTGGTGAGCTGTCTGGTACATTTTTCCAAGTTTTAATGGTCATTTTTTGAACATTTGACAGCCAAAACACGGAAACCGATCGGCCGTGTAAAATTTGTTTTGAACCAAGAGACCTTGGTTTTATTGTACATCTTTTTTAAACAATAGAATGTGATTTTGGGAATTTTATTGTAGTAATTAAATGCAAAAATTACCTTGAAAAACTTTTACTGCGTATTCTGTTGCATAATATTTTGTTGTCTTCGCTTGAGCTCCCTCGACGAGGTCGTCTAGCTCACTAACATCGAGGCATGGAAAGCGCTGTTGTACTTCTTTCTTTTGCTTTCTTTCCACGGGTCAGATGGAAAGAGATGGTCAATCCCCAATCAAAACTTGGAAAAGTTTTCTTCATTTGAATTCCTTAATATTTGTACTTGAGTTTTAAAAAATGGTTTAAAATTGTGCCGGGGAAACACGGAAAGCGTGACGTGACAACCGTGTTTGCATACTCGACCAATGAAGATGCGCGTACTGTCTTAAATATTTTATAAAGTGTTCTGGATTATGGTAACTGGTCAGTTAAGAACAGAAAAGAACTGGAATTGTTGTGCTTTGTGTGAACAAGAGACAGAAGAGAAGTTAATGTGTCCTTTAAATAGTACAAGGAAAAACTACGGCTCGGGGTTCAAAAGTTTGGCAGATAATCCACAGCAATTTCGTGAGATTGGTAAACTGCTCATTCAAGCCTCTTTGTTAAGCCTCGATCTGGGAAACGGAATAGGAGAAACTTTACAACGTCATGAAGCAAAATGGCACAAGTCGTGCTTTAACAAATGCAGCACTCTTAAGCGAGAGAGGAAACTCGAGGACAGCTCAGTAAGAGGCTCTGAAGCACCGAGTGCTGTTAAAACTCGCTCTAGTCTAGGGATGCCCTCAAAAGAAGTAGCAAAAAAATCTCAGGAAACGTGTTTCTTTTGTGATGAAACTGGGGAGAGTCTTCGCAGAGCAGCAACTCTTACACTTGACAGCAAGGTCAGACAGGGAAGTTTTCAAGTGGGGGGTGGGGGCCGGCTGAAAACGAATCCGTGAGAAAAATTTGGGGGGGCTGGGGGGGCATGCTTGTGGATTTCTATTCAATTTCTCTAAAGTGACGGAGAATGCTATTATAACGATAAAACTATACATCTTCAGTGATATTGCTATCGGGTCTGAAAATTCAACATTACTAAATTGAAATATCATAGATTATTATGTTATACTACTGATATCAACCTTTAATTACTATAAATAAGCCAAAAATCCAATGATTTTGCTTGGGCTGCCTCGAACTCAACGCTGTATAATTACTGAGGAATTATTGCACGAGGCAGAGTATGATTTGAAGAGATATGCAGGTCGAGGGGTTTATCCGCCAAAGCCGAAGGCTTGAGCCCCATGGATAACACCCTCCGAGATCTGTATATTTTCATATCATACGAAAGCCGAGTTCAATAATTGTTTTTATAAACAGACGGCGTTTAACAAAACTTGCAATTGAAATGACGAGCCGTGAAGGCTCAAGGAAGGCTTCACGGTTGAAAAAGGCTTCGCGGCCAATGAAGGCTTCACGGCTCGACGAGCCGTGAAGCCTGACATCAAAAGACGGACTTCGCGCTGATCGACCTAAAATCAGGATGCACAATAACAAGAGAAACAACTTCATGATCTTCCAAAAATCAAGTTTAAAACTAATAAACAATTTGTTTGAGAATCGCCTTATAAACTAAACCCAGTTATTACTTTGGATCCAAATTGACCAATTATACGAAACAATGTGTTTTCCTGAGAGGTCCGTAGGAAAAAGAAGCCATTAAAAAGCGTTTATCTCTGCTAGATTAAAACCGAAAAAATATTTTACAAATGTAACGACTAATGCTTCATTCTATCTATTTATCTTCGCATTTGTCTTTGCCTGTAACTCTGGTCACTTTCAAATTAACGATTTTTTTGCTATTTTTCACTCCGTTACTTTTGTTAAATTATTTTTTGTTTAATTTATTTTTATTCTTGCAAAAAAAGTGGGGGGGGGGGGGAGGGGCTAAAGCCCCTCCAGCCCTTGCCTCTGCGCGGTCCTTGTCAGAACAGCCGCTACAAAACTGCAAGACCGAAAGCTTTTAACAAAACCTGCAGCCGGCGATATGCGTTCCATTTATTCATATTATCATCCAGGATGTCTTACTGCTCTTTTCAATCGATTAAGAAGTATTTCACCTAAAGAGGAAGAAAATATCACTACCCAAAGATTCTTGTTTTTCGGCCATTTCAATTTCAATAGAAAAAGAAAACAAACAGCGGTTACAAACATAGTAAAGTTTCGCATAGTATATTATGTAATTGCAAGATTCTAGAGGTTGCTTCTTACTCAAATCTAAACAACTACAGGGGTAGCGCGGTGCGAGATATCCGAACCCCACTTGATAGATTCAAACTGATTTAATGACAGATCAAGTCCATAGATCTAGTTCACAATGAGTAGCAACTGACGGAATAGCGAAAACCAGTAGATCGCGAGTAGTACAAGTAGATGAAATAGTTGCATAAGACTAGTAGCAGTGGGATAAGTAGTAGTACTAGTAGTAGTAGGTTCGAACTGAAAAGCGATAATTAAGAATACGTCCCTTAGATAAGGCATAAAAATACAATCTAACAGAATAAGACAATCATAATAGAACTAACGAGTCCATAGTATGCTACAGACGCGACAATTGATCCTTGAAAATAAACTGAGGCGATAACAACTCTTGTCGCAACAAACTAAGATATCAACGGCTCTCTTGTAAAACAACTAAATATAGCGCGAAGGGATCACAATTTGGCAATCATATGACAATTGGCCTAAGTAACTTGACATAAGCCTTAGATCTCGTGAAAGCGATTTCACGGCAATACAACCTAGATACTAAATGAAACCTTTCGCGATAACGAAAAGACTAACAATAAGCAACTTAGCAAATGAAAACTTACGTACTTTGGTTGACGACTCGCACCAAAGAGTAGCAGAGTGACAGTGAAAAACACTTGAAATAGCGGTAGATTGGATCCTCTGATCGTAGCACGGTAGCGGTGTAACTTCACTAACAAACTCTCTGACTAAACTAAGTTGCGCTTCATATTTTATTACCTTTGCTACGTGAAAAAACTAGGGCGTTGTGAGAAACGTGGCGCCCACAATAAAGACTATTTCCTAGCAGCAAAACTTCTAGAACTATCAGATACGTACGAAATCACGATTCTATGAGAGCTTTGATTTTGGAATCACGTACTTGACTAGAATAATAACTGATAATAAATCGGCAGGAAGTTACGTAGGAAATTAATAAACGATAGGCGTTTCAAAACTAACATATTATTATAATATACGATGCGAAACTTTATCATGTTTGTAATCACTACCGCTAGAAGCCATTGATTTAATTGAGTTAGTTGCGTACACTGAGGATAATGCAAAGCAAACAGTTTTCAAGCTCTCTGATTTGCCAAAGCTTTACTCTTCTAGACTTGAGGTACTAGGAGCTTATGTTCCCGAGCGGGTTAATTCCACTAGGCTAATGGAG
>CM042750.1:22493978-22498978 GCA_022496165.2 Catalaphyllia jardinei | reverse complement strand
GTGGATCCCAAGACTTATGGCTCCTGTTGTCTCAGCACTTATCCAGTTCTTATCTCTTTTCCTCTTCTTCCCTAACACACATTCGCATGCGTGTGGGTCGCTCTCCTTTGCCATCTTCCAAGCTGATTCTGCATCGCTTTCTGGCTTCTCATCAATGTTACTTAGGGCCTCGCACTTATGTTTTACAGCTATAGAGGAATTCTTGCTGACATCTGGGTTTCTCAACCTAGCAGTGTGGTACCCTAGCCCCTTCTCTTCTGTCTTGATGGGTTTCTTCTTAGCCGAAGTTTGACAGTTGCTAAGAGAACGTGTGGTTGCTTCAACATCAGCGCCCCTCTTTACGGTGACGTCGTGAAGAAAGTGCTTCCAGCGACCATTAATCAAGACATGATCTATTTAAAAACTGATTTGTAACCAGGTGGTTCCATGATAAATATAAAATGCTACACTGGTTAAAAGCTATTAAAAATCTTAAAAACCCAACGTTTCGGCTACTAACATAAGCCTTCTTCAGGGGTAATACATCGGGAAGACCAAACGAAAATTCAATACTCGGCTCAGAGAACACCAAAAAGCGGTCGAACAAACGCATACCAAGAAATCTGCACTCGCCGAACATTGTTTACAATCTGGTCATACTATCTCGTGGGAATCATCTGCACTATTACGTACCAGCAGAAGTTGGCGAAACCGACGCCTCTTAAAGGCTTGGGAAATTAACACGTGCTGAAGTCCACTCAGTCGCGATGACGGCTTGTACCTGCCCCAAGAGTACAGAGCCTTGACTCTATTGAATAAGGAGTAGTTTTTCTAATTTATTCCGCTTTTTACTAGCAACTATAGGGATCTTAAATAAACTTGTCACTTCATTATAATTTTTTATTACCCCTGAAGAAGGCTTATGTTAGTTGCCGAAACGTTGGGTTTTTAAGATTTTTAATAGCTTTTAACTAGTGTAGCATTTTATATTTATTATGGCATTCCCATCTCGGGAGATCTATGTTAACTTATGGATCATCATGATCATCTTTGTGTTCAAAGATGTACCCCTAATCACAAGATCATTTAACCACGAATATCGACCAACCTCTCTCCATTCTCGTTCATCTCACCACAGCCATTTGTTCCCATGATCTTTTCTCTTCCTTTGCTAGAACGTCCTACTTTGGCGTTCAGATCTCCAATCCCTGTGAGAACATCATGCAAGAACACATTATCTCTACTTTTGGCAGCTGTTGATAAAATGTGTCCTTTGTCTCTTCCTCAGCACCATTGATTGGGACATAGTATTGTATAAATAAATAAATAAATATACGTAATTGGCCACTCCCCGTCGGGGCTTTTCAGGACCAATGCAAACAAACAATGACAAATTAATATTCAAATAAACATAACCAGGTTAAGAATCCCAACTGGCGGGAGGCAGACCAGTGGGCTATTTACAAGCGTAAGCGAGAAGTTGAACTCGGGGCTTCCGAGAACAACATCAGCAAGCGGTCAGAACGGGATTTGAACCCGCGACCTACGGATTTCAAATCCACCGTTCTAACCACTCGGCCACGCTGCCTCCCTTAAGGGATAACAGATAGCTTTGTGTACCTGGATTTAAATCTTGGTACCATTAGTCTCTCGCTTGTTGGCGTCGACTGTATCATAATCTGTATGATCTTCTTTGCTGCTTTTGACATCGTGATCAATAATAATAATAATAATAATAATATTAATTATATTTACTTATAACGCGCAAGTATCAATATACATTTTCACTTGCGCGGAACTAAATTCATTACAAAAAACTAATAGCAAATACATAATAACTAATATATATAATAACTAATAACTAATAACTAATTAACTAATAACTAATTAAAATTATATGAATAACAAAAAAAATAAAAACTGGCCTTAATTTCTAAAGAAAAATTGTATACATCGTGTAAACAATAAAATATTTAAGAAAATGCGTCTCTAAAAAGATACGTCTTGAGTGCTTTTTTAAAAGATAGTAAAAATAATGAACTTCTAATATTAAATGGTAGATTATTCCATAGTTTTGGAGCGGCGACTTGAAAATGCTCGGTCTCCAAGAGTAGTATATGTTTTCACTTTCAATTGTCACTATTTGACCTAAGGTTGTATTTTCCAGGCTTCTTAAATTTAATTAACTCTTTGATATAATTAATGATCACTGCTCCTTCTCTATGGTCATTGTCATTTCTCCCTGAATATATAATTGTGTTGCGCAGCGGTCTTACCTGTTTGAAGCATAGTTCTGACATTCCAAGTGCCAATAAGGCACTTTGACTTTGGGCTAAAGAGGGGCCTGGTCGTTCGCTGTTCAATAATTCGTCAAGCTCCAAGCTGGGAACCATCTCCCTCGTTCTGTGGTTGTGTATTTTTCTGATCATCAGTTTCCGTAGCAATAATCTACTGTGATGGGGTTAATAGCCCCACGCACAGTTTGCCAGAGCCCTGTAAGCCGACATGAACCGTTCCCACCTTCCACGACGAGGGCGTAAGGTTGGACTTTGGGAGGCTCTGATACTATACATGCTTAGTAATAAACTTAATTGTTAATACTGTGCGTGAAATTTAATTTTACTTTTGTGTACTTCTGTACTTTCTCGCACTCAATGTTAACTTTCCGCCCTGTTTGGGATTAATGGACGCTTTCTCAGCCAATTAACATGCTGAAATTTTGCATATATATTATTACAGAAGTAACTGCATGTTTACTTACGGTTCGCGAACGATTGGTCCCTGATCGTTTGTCACTAACCTGGTATGTTGTGCTCGTTTTAGCTTCCAAGGTCATTATTGGTTAGTATACAAGAAGAAGCATACCCCATTATACTTAGAACAGCTCAAGGTATGAAATAGGTCTTCTGAAATAATGATATCGTGTCAGGTGTAAGTTACGTATGGTAACGTGATATAAGGCACTCCATGACAAGAGAAGGAATCACTTATGCCAACGAATGGTTGGGAAATGTCGATTTGGGCCACATCAGTTGATGTTGCACTGTGCAAAAACAAAACCCGTAGAGTTTTCATCAAGTAACAGGAACGTAATATAGGAAACTTTGATCTAAATTGAAATTAAAATTGATCAGCGCACAGAGATATTGTTACTGCAGACTGGCGTAGTAGTGGGGCTTAAAGTAAAAATAGTTTATCTTGGTATCCAACTGGCTTCCCTGCAGCAATATAGATTTGTACTGGAGGAAGATCCAGTCGTACCAACTTAATATAACGTGTTTTGTTCCGTGAAAGTAACGACCCTTCGAAAGTGACGTTCCCCCGAGTGTAACGAGCTCTAAAGGTTGCTAAATCCAAAAGTAACCAGGGTTTGAAGTATTTTACTGTTTACTGTTTTTCTCTTTGCATCAGTTACTTTCGGAAGTTAACGGTATGACGATTCATCAGTGTTAGAGATATGATTTGCTCCTGTGTTAGGCTAACAAAAGTGGACTAGTGTTTCTCCATAAAATCGTATATTGAAGTTATAAGTTTTCTGATAAAGTATTCCGCCAAATTATACAGAAACCCATCAATGTATCCCTATTTTAATCTCACTAAAATCACTTGAACTATCAACAGAAAAACTTGCTGTTAGACCCTGTCATTTACTCGAGGCATAGTATTTCCAGAATTTTACTGTTTCTCTTTGCATCAGTTGTTAACACGGAACTTTGTGTTTTTTTTAAGCATACAGATCTCAGCTAGGAGCGAAACACAAGCTGACGTTGCAAGCGTCTGATCGACTAATGGATCTTACCCGTAATCTTAAGTCTCCTTACTAAACCGTAGACAGTGATCAGTCACTCGACTATGCCTGTTTAAGACACATGAATGTTCTCGAAGGACTTTATAATAAAAACTTCCACAGTGCAAACAATTTTAAAATTTTCTTTCAATTATAACTGAAGGACTGTTTCAGCTAAAGTAAGTTGCTGGACTATTGGTTTTGTGGTAGAACTTGTGAAAGGTAGCTGCTGAACCCCATCCAGCAGTAGCTGGTATAACGTCCAGCGGGACATCTCTCTCTTTTGGTTTGGATGATGAAGCTGCTCTGGTACAATACGCTGTAAATTGGCTAGTATCAATCCCTGCTGATTGAAGGGCGGATTTAATCCACTTAAAAGTGTCCCTGGAGACTCCTTTGTGGCTGTATGATGCTGATAAACAGTTTCCTCTCTGTGCCTCTCAGGGGCTCTGTTTTCTTGAGGTACTCTTTCAGTGTCAGGAGAGGGCAGAGAGTGTTATCGGGTGGATAACTGCCTATGTCAATGCTACTGTCCCTCTTACTGGGTTTACTGGTCTTAATATGGTCTAAGAGTTCAAAACTACATGACTGTGATGACATGCTCATGCCGTCCAGGTTCAACAGATGGATGGATTGTCCTCGTTGTCCCGTAACTAACAAGAGTAGGATAAGTAGCTTTATCGTTAAATCCTTTAAAGAGAGCTGTTCTAATGGCCATAGGGTCTTGAGGTATTCAAGTACTGTAGCAACATCCCAAATTGTTTTGTATTTGGGTTGTGGTTTCCGTGTCTCATATATTCCCTTTAAGAACCGGGTGACCAGTGGATGAGAGCCAAAGTGGTGGGGACCTCTGATATTGAGGATCGATGACAAGGCAGATCTTGCAGTATTTATTGTGGAGTAACTTAATCCTTGATTGTATAAATACATTAGGAATTGAAGAGCTTCACTTATCTGGGGAGAAGTGTGATCGATTTTCCTTTCACCACAAAATGCCAGCCATTTTTCCACATAGGTTTTGTACTGGTTTTGAGTTCCTTTCCGCCAGGAGGCCATGAGGATGTTGGTACATGTAATGTCTGGAGAAAGGTTTTGCTGTGTGAAGGTGTTCCTGACTAAGGACAGACCATCAAGTGCAGGCTCTTGTGTAGCGGGTGTGGCTCCTTGAAGTGGGCATGGCATAGCAGGTTTGCTGATGGTTTGAAGATCCACGGTTGGCTATATAACAGTTGCA
>CM042750.1:22475419-22478593 GCA_022496165.2 Catalaphyllia jardinei | reverse complement strand
AGTTGCTTAAATTGGAAAATTTACTGCGAGGATCATACTTCACTTGCTTAGTTTCCCATGTCTTGCGGGAATTTCCATTGTAAGTTTCAAATTACTCCAGTCGCTTGGGTCACCTATCCGCAAAGCCTTAATTGCTGCGTAGCGAGCGTAGCGAGCGAGCAGCAACATAAACAGGATTGAAGAAGAATATATACTGGGGTATCTAAAAGATAGTAATGTGGCGGCCCATTCTGTTGATAGTGACATATTTTACGTAGTCATTGATCTATCTGCGCGTTCCAAGTGTTACATTATAACCTTTATTTCTTAAAGTAGTGTCAAATTGTGGTGTGTAACTTAAAATCTGTGCTTGTATGCATCAAATTCATGCATCATGACGAATCGATGGCGAGGCGTGACAAGGGATCGAGACGATAAAGGACATACACATACACACATGATACACATTTACCTCCCCCGAATTTTCCAGAAAATCGAGAAGATGAAATTTGAAAGATGTGCAAATTGTGGAGGCCGAAATTTCACTTATAAATTCTGAACTAGTACGCATAAAGTCTAGAGTGTTGACAGTATGGAAAATGCGTCGTCACTGGCCTGCGAACTACTTCCGATTGTCGCTTGTCTCCGCTGGCGGCACCAGTGACAGCCGGAAATACCGGCGTCTGCATTCGCAGGCTAGTCGTTCGCCGGATATGTGAAACTGCTAAAACTTAAGTTTAAATTCATGTTTGGATGAAACGGATCGTAGCATATATCAAATAAGTGTGTTCTACAGTTTCCGTTTGTTTTAATTCTTCTACAAGTTTTAGTAACGACGATTTCTCTTCACCTTATTAAGATTAATCGTCCAGACCTGGGCGTCTAGATTTTTACAAACTTTAATGTACTGCATTAAAAGCAAGCAAGAGTTGTGAAAGTCAATCACGATCTCCTGCACATCGTTTTACAGGTAAATCAGAGCAAAATTTCAGTGGAATCCACGCGAAAAGACCATATGACATCCTCGTGTTGTTCGTGGCGCAGATTTCCAAATTGTCTGCAAGAAAACAACAACGACACATTAATACATATGACGCATTGCTGCAGTAGAGTGCGATTATCCCTAAATCGGAGAAGAGAGAAATATGAACTTCGACTAACAATTCTTCCGATTAAGATTGTTATGAAGGTGATGGACCAATTCTAC
The DNA here is from genome assembly GCA_022496165.2 of Catalaphyllia jardinei. Taxonomy (NCBI): domain Eukaryota; kingdom Metazoa; phylum Cnidaria; class Anthozoa; order Scleractinia; family Caryophylliidae; genus Catalaphyllia; species Catalaphyllia jardinei. The sequence continues at coordinate 22,477,407 of CM042750.1, read as the reverse complement.
AATTCTTCGGATTTTACGATTCTTCCGATTTCTGCGCGTTACAAGTCTTACATTATAATCTTTATTTCTTTAAGTCGTGTCAAGTCGTGGTGTGTAACTTAAAATCTGTCCTTGTATGTATCAACTTCATGCATCATGAGGAATCGATGACGAGGCGTGACAAGGGATCGAGACCATAAAGCACATACACATACACACACACACAGGATACACATCTACCCTCCCCCTCCCCCGCCCCCAACTTTACCAGAAAATCCAGAAGATGAAATTTGAAAGATGTGGAAATTGTAGGAGCAGAAATTTCAGTTATAAATTCTGTACAAGTACGCATTAAGTCGATCGCTAGCCTGCGAACTATTTCCGGCTATCGCTTGTCTCTGCTGGCGGCACCAGTGACAGCCGGAAATACGTCTGCGTTCGTAGGCTAGTCGATCGCCGGATATGTGAAACTGCTAAAACTTAAGTTTAAATTCATGTTTGGATGAAAAGGAGTTGATCGTAGCATATATGAAATAAGCGTGTTCCACAGTCCGTTTGTTTTAATTATTCTACAAGTTTTTGTAATGTCGATTTCTCTTCATCTGATTTACGAATTCGACCACGGAAGCGAGACTGCTAAGAGATGACATACTAAGTTTAAAATAAGATGTGACAATTAATCGTCCAGACCCGGGCGATTAGATTTTACAAACTTTCACGTACTGCATTAAAAACAAAAGCAAGAGTTGTGAAAGTCAATCACGCTCTCCTGCACGTCGTTTTACAGGTAAATCAAAACAAAACTTCAGTGGAATCCACGCGAAAAGACTGTATGACATCCTCGTGTTGTTGGTGGCGCAGATTTCCAAATTGTCTGCAAGAAAACAACAACGACACATTAATACATATGACGCATCGCTGGTGATCGTGACTAAAGCACATGGTGATCTTAACTGTTTGGACATAAATTGATACACATCAACCTCCTCTTTACCAAATCCAAATAAACGAAAGATGTGGAAATTGTAAGAGTAGAAGGCTGACTTATAAATTCTGAACTGATGCGCACATGTCTCTAGAATCGAATGTGACAGACTCTGATAAGGACCAGCTGTGAGGACGCGTCCGTGGCGATATGTGAAAATGCTGAAGTTTTAGCTTAAATTCATGTTTAGATGGAAACAAATCGATCGCAGCAGATATAAATTAGCGTGTTCTAAGGTTCTCGTTTGTTTTAATTATTCTACAAGCTTAAGTACCGGCGATTTCTCTTCATTAAGAATTTGACGAAGGATGCAAGACTGCTAGGAAATTGACGTACTAAGTTTTAAATTATTGTGTGACAATTAATCGAATCTTCTAGATAATTCTGCATTAACGACAACAGCAAGGGTTGTGAAAGCCAAGCACGATATCGCTCACATCGCTTTACAGTCTTTACAGGTAAATTAAAGCAAACCATAACCACTAACCTTTCTCAACTGCAATCCACGCGAAAAAGGACGCCAGCACAGCGGTGTCAGAACCTCGTGTTGTTCGTGGTCAGGAGCAGTCGTGGCGCAATGCATTCTGGTAGAAGGCGCAATGGATTCTGGTAAAAAGCCGCAATGCATTCTGGTAGAAGGAGCAATGGATTCTGGTAAAAAGCCGCAATGCATTCTGGTAGAAAGTGATGAATTCTAGAATTCGTACTCCCTTTTATATTTCTTCTTAAATCCTGTTTATGTTGCTTACGCTCGCTGCGCAGCAAAAAGGGAGTACAAATTCTCGAATTCATCACTTTTTACCAGAATGCATTGCGTTTTTTACCAGAATGCATTGCGCCTTCTACTAGAATGCATTGCGCCACGACAGGAGCCCATGCCACGAACAACACAAGGTCATGACACCGTTGTGTTGGCGTCCTTTTTTGCGTTGCAGTTGAGAAAGGTTAGTGCAGTTAGTGGTTATGGTTTGCTTTGATTTACCTGTAAAGCGATGTGAGCGAGATCCTGGTTGGCTTTCACAAC
>CM042750.1:22457919-22465419 GCA_022496165.2 Catalaphyllia jardinei | reverse complement strand
GAAAGAATTGTTTATAATCAACTTTTCCATTATCTAGATGATAATAAATTGCTACTGGGTTGCCAATCAGGGTTCCGTTCTCTACACAGTACGCTCACGGCTTTGCTTGAGGCAACAAATGCTTGGTCAGTAAACATCGACAATGGCCTTTTAAATGGCGTTGTCTTTATTGACCTTACTAAGGCATTCGATACCATTGATCATGAGATCATCTTGCGTAAAATGTCATATTTGGGTGTCGATCAGGCGGCCATAAAATGGTTCTCGTCGTACTTAAGTGGCCGAACCCAAAGATGTAATGTCAGTGGCAAACTATCATCTGCTCGTACCCTTAGTTGCGGCGTGCCGCAGGGTAGCATATTAGGTCCTTTGCTATTTTTAATTTACATTAATGATCTTCCCAACTCCCTGCGGGGCGCCGTACCAAGAATGTTTGCCGATGACACCAACCTTACGTTATCTGCTAAAACGTTAACAGAACTTAAGCTAGCTCTAACGCCTGAATTAAATAACCTTAGCCGTTGGCTGAAAGCTAACAAGCTCAGTCTAAATGTTGCTAAAACTGAGCTAATGATTATTGGATCAAGACAAAGGCTATCTGCCCAATGTGACGATGTAGAAATCAGAATTGATGACCAAATTATCAAGAGAGTCGTTCATACCAAATCCTTGGGTCTTACCATAGATGCTCACCTCTCTTGGGGTAAACATGTTGAAGAGATTTGCAAGAAAGTCTCTTCAGCTATAGGCGCCCTAAAACGCGTGCGGCCGTTTATATCCAAAGAAACTGCAATTCTAATTTATAACACCTTAATTATGCCTTATTTTGATTACTGCAGCCCCGTCTGGGACTGTTTGAGTGCTTACTTGAGTGATAAGCTCCAAAAATTACAGAATCGCGCAGCCAGAGTTATTACTAAATCATCCTTTGATGCGAGCTCAAACCACCTTCTTTCCACCCTCAACTGGGAGAAGCTATCTCTTCGCCGAAAGAAACAAAAAGACTTAATGATGTATAAAACCATGAATGACCTTGCTCCGGAATATCTACAAAGTCTTTTCTCTCAGCGTCACTCTGCTTACAACTTAAGAAACTCTGCGGGAAGGCTGACCCTGTCCAAACCAAGCACCAATTATTTGAAACGAAGCTTCTCTTACAGCGGGGCCATGCTATGGAATAACTTGCCCAAAAACTTAAAAAATGCTGCATCCGTTGAGCATTTTAAGCGAAATATCAAGAAGGTAGCTGATATATCGGATTCCCACACGGCAATCATGTAAAGCAGTTGCAATTAGTCTTAGTTTTTAACTTAGCTTAACTGATGATTTTCCGTGAATAAATAAAGATTTACATACATACATACATACATACCAGCGATGGAGAGTAGTGCGCTTATGGCTAAATCGGAGGAATAGTACTCCGATTTTGGCTTACTATTCTCCGATCTACCACCAAAGATTTATGAAAGAGTGATGCACCGATTCTACGATTTTACCTGAAGATTGTTATGAAAGTTATGTACCGATTCTACGATTCCTCCGATTCTACGATTTTACCTGAAGATTGTTATGAAAGTTATGTACCGATTCTACGATTCCTCTGATTCTACGATTTTACCTGAAGATTGTTATCAAAGTTATGTACCGATTCTACGATTCTTCCGATTCTACGATTTTACCTCAAGAGTTTTATGAAAGTGATGTACCGATTCTACGATTTTTCCTATTCTACGATTTTCTGCAGTAGATGAAAGAACAAGGTATATTCGTGGTTTTTATGTACAGTTATTATGTTATCACCTTCGTGACAATCTTAAGGTGAAATCGTAAAATCCGAAGAATCGTAAAATCCCAAAAAACGTAAAATTGGAAGAATTGTTAAATCGGAAGAATCGTAAAAATCGGAAGAATTGTAGAATTGGTACATCACCTTCATAACAATCTTAATCGGAAGAATCGGTAGTCGAAGTTCATATTTCACTATTCTCCGATTTAGGGATAATCGCACTCTACTGCAGCGATGCGTCATATGTATTAATGTGTTGTTGTTTTCTTGCAGACAATTTGGAAATCTGCGCCACGAACAACACGAGGATGTCATATAGTCTTTTCGCGTGGATTCCACTGCAATTTTGCTCTGATTTACCTGTAAACGATGTGCAGGAGATCGTGATTGACTTTCACAACTCTTGCTTGCCTTTAATGCAGTACATTAAAGTTTGTAAAAATCTAGACGCCCGGGTCCGGACGATTAATTGTAACATCTTATTTGAAACTTAGTATGTCATTTCTTAGCAGTCTCGCCCAGTGGTCGAATTCTTAATCAGGTGAAGAGAAATCGACGTTATTAAAACTTGTAGAATAATTAAAAGAAAGGGAAACTGTAGAACGCACTTATTTGATATATGCTACGATCAATTCCTTTTCATCCAAACATGAATTTAAACTTAAGTTTTAGTAGTTTCACATATCCGGCGAACGACTAGCCTGCGAACGCAGACATTGGTAGGTAAGCTGTTCCACAGCACTGCACACTATAGCTGAAACTATTTTTTAGAAAATTGGTGCAGGGGAGTGGAAGAGCTAGTTTGCCCTCGGAATTCCTAAGAGAATAGGTAGATCTTGCACTCCGATCAGTAAACATTGATTTCAGATAAATAGGGGCGAGACCATTAAGAGATTTAAAGACCATAGTGGCTGTTTTCAATTCTCGTTGAAGATTAAGTTTTTGCCAGCCAAGTCTAACAAAGAGATCATCCACATTGGCATCATATGAAGAAGAGGTCAAAATACGGGCAGCGCGGTTCTGTAGTTTTTGTAGTTTAATGGAAAGAGATTTGTTGCAATTACCCCATAGGACACTACAGTAATCAATATGGGGTTGAACTAAAGCATTATAGATGCATAGGGGCGTTTCGAAAGGAACAAAAGACCTGCTTCTCTCCAAGATGCCAATTCAGGAAGCAATTGTTTTGGATATATGTTCGATATGTACATTCCAAGTTAAATTTTGATCTATATATACTCCAAGAGATTTCGTAAATTCTACTTGTTTTATAGAGTTGCTGTCAATAATAAAAGACGGGAGTCTATTAAAAGTATTTAACCTTTGCCTTGAACCAATCAGCATAAACTCAGTCTTTGACTTATTGAGAGTGAGGTTATTTGCCGTTAACTATTCAGTAATATTAGTATTACTAATATTACAACATTGTTAAACACCATAATACACAATAAACACGTAATATTAATATTAATAGTACAGGGAATCTGCTGCATCGTGAAGTCCTCTACTAAATGACCTTCCAATACCACAGGCGTCCCAAACTCACGATTCGAGGAATCGATCAAATATTAACGATTTATGTACGCGTATCGAGCGAGATGAGACTGACTTAAGTGCCCGGTGTTGTGTTACACATTGGGCCGTTGAGAATTTGAACGCTCTACAAGGCATTGTATGGAATTTATAATAACGAAGGTTACTTTTTTTGAATGAAATTAAGTAAATAAACTCACCTTGCCTGATTTCTGTTGTACATTTGGCCTATTTTGTCGTTTTTGGGGGGTTTTCAGGTGTTTGTCGTAGCTTTCTATGGACGAAGTCAAGGCTGGACACTGCTGTTTCGAAAGACCTGAACCGCGAGGCCGTTTTTTCGCTGAAATTCGAATCCGCTGCTTGATTTCTCCCTCCAATTATAAGAAGGATAGTCCATTGGTCCCCTTTTCCGGTCGGGTTGGAAAAATCTTAAAACTTTCCGCTCCAGTTCCAACGATTTTTGCTTCACCTATTCAATGCACTGCATATAATGAATTAGCTACAACACACCAAGAGAAAAGCACCGCATACAACGAATCGACCACCGTACATGATGAAATATGCACCTGATATAATGAAAACATTACCTCGTAGAATGCAATAAGGGACTGGTCAAAAAGTATTGGGGGAGTGGGCCGGAGCAGAGAGGGGGTGGGTCGTTCAATTTTCAGCTCCCCATTAGGGGTGGGTCATCTTGTTTTTTTTTTTTTTTTTTGGGGGGGGGGGGGATTGGCACACATTTGACACTGATCGACAACAAAGGTAACTCTTTCCAAACAATTAAAGCAAGTGACATACTCAAACACCATTCCACGGTCTGGCATGCACACAGCCATATCACCCAGGCAGTGGCAGCCATGGACAGCTGTTTCTGCCTTGTTAGGCTTCATCAGTATGGCATAGCCGACAGGTGGAAATAGGAATAAGAGCCCTATGTAGTTACTGCCAAGACGGGTGCAAAGCACCCCTTTATTAAAGCCCCAGCTCCACACTATGCGTAAGGCACTTGGCAGACCGTGGGTTGGTGTTCGAGTATGTTACTTGCTTTTATTGTTTGTTACGAAGGACAAAAACTCTTGGAGCCGTATTTGGAAAAGGAAACTTGGCTGGTGTACAATAGAGATGACAAATTATGTATTGTAAAATCTGTACAAAAGCTAACGAATTGAGCAGGGAGTCGCAGGGCAGAAATATTTAACATACTGCACTCGGTTGACATACTGGTATTCATGAACACCAAATGGCCAACTTGTGTCTACATCATTAAAAATATAATGCAAGAAGTGGTGATATGTTTTTAATTAAGCTACGAAGGCCGAAGAGTTGCTATGATATTGTGTCTACATACTACTTGTCCCCAAGGGTACGGAACACATGCACAAAGATCTGGGAGTTGTCTGGCTATATTACTCCCAGGACTCATTGATTGTGATTGATTGTGACTCACAACAGCTGTTTTCTAGATGGATCACTGCTCTACGTGCTTTGACGGAGGCCTAGTGCGGAAATTAAAAGGTCAAGTTTTCTTAGAGTTTACAGTCATGACTTAAAGTTGCAAGGATAATGGAAAGCAATATTATTTTTCATTGATTTTGTATTATTGTTAAGAAAGCAATCTAAAACGTAAATAATACCACAATTTCATCCACAAAAAGTTATTTTGTCAGATTGTGCAACCAACACTGTCATGTCTTATAGGGGGGGGGGGGGGTGGGTCAACAACAACAACAACATTATTTCTTTTATTTAAATATACAAATATCACACCACCTGCAAATAGCAAGGCTAATCGAGGCAGGTGGTGTGTGGACGGCTTAAGATTTATTACGAATAGTTAAAGTGAAAAAGTACCATATTTATAATAAAAAATAAAAAAGGTCAGTCACGAGAGAAAATGAGAAAGAAAATCGAGGCAGCTATTTACATAAGCGGGGGCTAATGTTTTTTAAAATCAGAGATTATCGTGTTTAGGTCAGCATATCTATCCTGAACTTCAAATATTTTCATGTCATGTGATTTTCAACCTTCATTTAGGGGTGGGTCACTCCGTTTTGTGCCAAATGGAAGGGGTGGGTCATGTGTTTTCTCACCACCACATTTTGAAATGCTCCGCCCCTCCCCCCCCTGTATTTTTTGACCAGTACCTAAACACGGCATATAACGAAAAAAGCACCGTTTAAAGAAAACATTACCTCGCAGAATGCCATAAATACGGCCTACAACGAAAGAAGCACTGCCTGTAATACAAAATGAGCGGTCATGGCGGACGTACGTGCTTTAGCAGAGGTAGAGGAGGAAAGCGAAAATACGACAGAGGAACTAACTAATTCGCTGCTGTTTGTTAATGCTAAGAAACAGTTTAAATGGAATGGCTCTGTTGAACTCTTTGAGTCATTTTTACATCAAAACCTGGGTTTGTCAGCAGACGTCGTGACGAAGTCTAGCAATGGAACGTTTCCTGTGTGGAAGACTCCAAGTGTGACTTTCAATCTTTACACGAAGACCAAAACCCTCCTAGTACAAGGAAAAGCGGTGGATTGCACTCGAGATTTACTTCTCCAGACTATACAAGCAGTTAATAATCGAAATTCTGCCGAGTCTCCAGACGAAACAAACAACATTCACTTCGCCATCGAACATACACGCAACGGGTGGAGCACATCAAGTTGGATCAATATCACCAACAGCGATTGCTGATACTCGAAACGATCACCCGCTTGTGAGAGAAGATTCTGAGGCTGCTCTGGGCGAGAACGCGAGTGGAGGCGAAAGCAAAAGCGAATTTTCAGAACACATTCAACTTGCCCTCAACCCTAGCGAGGAGCTAATTAACAACTTGGGTGAGAAATTCTCTACAGAAATTGCACAAATCTGGTCTAAAATTGGCGACATTAAATCCAGTCTAACCAGCAGACACGGGTTACAGCCACTACAACAAGAACTAGACGAACTTCGACTCAAATGTACAACCTATGACTCTACTATTGACCATCTTGAGAAAGAGAAGGCTAGTCTCCTTAATTAAAATACTCTCTTCTGATGACAACAACAACCGCCCAACCAATATGAGCGACGGCAATGAGACCAGGCACTGATTGCACTACCAGAGAAAACGAATGGTCTGAGGTCAGTAATTCGATGAAAAAGAAAAAGAAACCAAAAGCAAGGAATACAAATGCACGTCAACAAAATATTTCCATGACCAGCGCACAAGAACCTCAGCGTAACACATCAAATACTTCGCATACCGACGCGAACTCAGTTTCTAGCACGCGACAGAAACCATCAGTAGTTATTGCAGGGGATTCTATGCTGAAATTTGTCAGTGGTCGCAAACTGTCCAATCTATTCTCCAATCAAAACTCGATCTATGTCAAGACTTTCCCGGGGGCGACAGTAGATGACATGTCTGATTATGTGATGCCTTCACTCCGCAGAACGCCAACAGAGGTTATTCTTCATGTTGGTACAATCAATGTCAAGTCTTCTGAACCTCGAGAAATTGCTGAAGGCATTGTTAACCTCGGATTGAAGATATAAAACCACTCTCCAGATTGCAAGATAACAATTTCGTCCTTGATTTTGAGATCCGACGAAAATTTCGACTGCAAAACCAATGAGGTGAACAGAATTATGAACCGCTTTGCCAAGCAATATGCATGGAGAACTATCTCTCACTCCAACATCAAGAGAGAGCATCTGAACGCTAGTGGACTGCATATGAACGTGCAAGGCACAAAGCTATTAGCTAAAAATTCTGTTTCTCATATAAAAAAAAAATCCATGACAAGTAACTTGCGCAGATGTTGAGGGGTTTCCTTCAAACCCCTCCTCCCGTGCCCATTCTGCCCCTCGCAATAGTTTTTCTTTAAATTCTCAAACTTTGATTCCTACCAAACGTGGCTTTAAAATGGCCTGCTAAAACATCACTAGTCTTCCGAGACATATTGATGAGCTTCGCATCATTTTATGCAGTAAATGCCTCGATTTGTTGGCGATCAATGAAACTCGTTTACATGATATCATAGCTGATAATGAGGTCAGTGTTGATGGTTATGATATCGTTCGCCGCGACCGACCATTCAATGGCAGAAATGGAGGTAGGGTTTGCTTTTATATCCACTCTAATATTAATTATGTTGTTCGCAAGGACCTCGTAGTTGATCAACTGGAAAGCCTTT
>CM042750.1:22445419-22452919 GCA_022496165.2 Catalaphyllia jardinei | reverse complement strand
TCGGCGCACAACAGCGCCAGTTTACTCGTTGGCACTCTACCGGAAGGTATTCCTAGTTTTATTCTTATTTGTACCCTTGATAATGGCATCATGAAGTCGCCGAAACTTCGGGAGATAATATGGCTTGTTTTTACTTCTCTATTTATTATTAAATCATTGTTAATACGTTCACTATCGAAGGGAATATTCAATGAGGTGAAGAATGTATCACGTCTGTTTTTTTAGTTTTGTCTGCGAGTCTGTTTTTTTTAGTTCTGTCGGTGAGCAGACCCGCAGTCACTGTCAAATGTCATCACCGGATGATGTAATGTTTAGCTAATTTTAGGCCATTTGTCAGCTCTTATCTTCATAAATGTTTATTGGTCAAAAAATTGGCCAAAATCCCTTAGAGATAGACTTCAAGACATACGCAATAATAAAGAGTGAAATTTACTTGTTGTATCCTTTTTTTGATTAAAAGTTACCATGCGAATTTCGGTTCAATCAGGATCTGTTTTTGTAAAAAATTAAGCATTTTGTGCCGGAATACAAAGGATACCTCTTATCGCTTTAAGGATCGGTTATAAAAACGAAGACCGACTGGTCCGAACTAAAGGCCTAAAGTAGCTGTCAATTTCAGATTGCACTTCAATTTAAACGTTACGAAAGTGAGAACAATTTAGCTCAATTTATGGCTTTTTTCCTGAAGAAAAAGAGGCGTTAGAGCAGTGGGTTTTGGTTTTAGAGCCTTGGATGTTCTTTTTTCCTTTTTTGAGAGTGTTATTTTCCCGGCAAAATTAGCCTCTGTATTTGTCGGTATTGTCGGAGGGTATTGTAGGCGCGCGTGAAATTAAGTTTTGGCGGCGGAGCCGCCAGAATTCAACAGCGAATTCAACAGCAAAGTCTCATTCGCATCCTTGTCGCGGCTTCGCCGCTCGGTTGTAATTGTTTTCGCCCCAAAACTTTTTTGGCTTGCGCTTACAATACCGCCAGCTACGTAGGCCATTGCAAAATCAACGTCTTGTATTACGTGGTGAATAATTTGCGAGTTACGCACTGTTGATTTTTGCGGCTTTACATATTACAAGGACAGTGCATTAAAGTAATGATGCACGTTAGGGTAATTTTGTCATATGTATTTGAAAAATAGAGTATTGTGGACAACAAAATATACTAAGATCTTCAGTGTAGCTTATTTATTTTTCTTTGCTGTTGAAGTTTGGAGTCCAATTGGGTTACGCAATTTGGCACGTGTTGCAGCGACCGAAATAAAGTAACTATGAAGTTTGTGCCGTGGTTAAATGACATTTTAGACCAGTGAGTGTTCGTTTTAGACCATAGGGTCTTCGTGGCCAGCTGGTGTTCGTATTAGATTATATGGTCTTCGTTTTAGAGGAGGGTTTTAGACCATAGAGTCTTCGTTTTAGACCAGTCGGTCTTCGATTTAGACCATAGCGGTTTCATTTTAGACCAGTGGGTCTTACGTCTCCGGCCTTCGTTTTTGGCTTCTTGTTTTCGACACATCCATTGACGGATGGAGCTGCTGTAAATTAGGCTTGTTAGTGATTGTCAGAAATGACCTGTATTGTATCGATCGTATTGTTCTTGTTAGAAATACACTTCATTAGTTTTTGAAAACAGTCGTCTTTTTTGCTTTTGTTACGTTTTAAAGTTATTTGTGTTCAATGAGGATCTGTTTATAGAACAAATTAACCATTTCGTGTTGGAATGCAAAGTATACTCCTTATCGCTTTAATATAAGGAGCGGTTATTTTCTGAGTTTTTAGTTTGGAAGGTATGTTTTTTGTTTTAGTTTTAATGACATATTCTGCAGTGTGTTAAAGAAGACTGTGCTTGTTTTTAACTTTTATTTGTCACAGAGGTACAGTGATTGATTGAGCTGCTGTAAGTAAGGTATGTAGGGATTGTCAGAAATTCTCAAAAAGTGAAAAGACCGTATTGTGTCCACTGTATTGCTCTTGTTAGAAATACACTTGGTCAGTTTTTACAGTCATCTTGTTGTTTCCTTTTTAACTCATTCATTGCGAAGCAATGGATGGGTTTTTGCGGGGAAGGGCAAAACGGCGTTAGCAGAAATCTGCGTAGACGGAAGTGACGTAACAAATTGGTTAGATTTGAGCAGCCGCTGGCCAAGTAGCTAACTTGCCACGAATAACAAACATCACCTTCTGGATGATTGCAAAACACCGCGAGAGAGTTTTTATTCTTAAATGTAGCCATTCAGTAAATAAAATTAGTCCAAAACATATCTATATATTTTTTTAATATTTCTTTTTTCTCCGAAAATGAGCCCGCGTACCTACCCTTCCTTCCATCTCGTGTTACGTGCCCGAGAAGGCAGGCATATTTTAACGCATGTTGTCTTCGCCGACACCGCCAGATGGGATGTATACTTAGTTGATACATGGAGTGAATTTGGTTGGAAATGTTGAAAAATTCTAGAATTTGTGGAGCCCAAACTGTTTCGAGATGTTCGTCGGATTCGTCGGCCTCCATCACGGGCTCAAGGAGTGCAAACTTCTCAGCTCAAGCCAGCCATTGTGGATTTTGATTTCCAGCTTTTGCGATTTCTGGTGAGTAAATATTGCTTTCTTAAAATGTTTGAATTTGCTTTGAGCAAAACATACTGCCCACACGTCAAATCGAAACGACCCAGAACTAAACTAAAGTCTGTTTCAGACTAGAAGTCCAGAAATATTATCGCCAGGTTTACGATCCCTGCGTGACAATTGCTATAAAGCCCCATTCAGTAATATTTACCACGTTATGAAACTGCTAGTTTCATTGAAACGCCAAATGACTACTTTTGCGTTATAACAATGGCCCTAAGTCGAATCTATCAGTAATAGATGATATCCTGAAATGCATAAAGTGGAGTGGTATCTGTACTTCGTTTCTGATTATCGTCGCTCGTGTGTCAGTACACGCGTAGACCCAGATCGATCAGGCAAAACAAGACATCAGGTTTAATGAATCTAACCATGATACCAAAACTGACAATTTTAAAAGCTATGTAACATTTGGTGACCATTGTAATCAGCCAAATGGGGTCGAAATGCAGGTAAATAATCAATTCAGTATCTTAGATTGCTGGAAACAGAGTTGATCAGAGTTATCTGCAGTGTGTTTTCTTTCACTCAAGACTCTGGTCCTGCTAGGCCCAGGAACTAAAAAGGGATGTGCCCTATTTCTGGTATCTTCCAAATATATTTTTATTTAGATCTTCATCTTTTTTTATCTATTTAATTTCAGGGGCAGTAGTTAATGTTACATCTACTGGATTATTCCTGGCTACCCATATAGTTATTTAATAATAAAAAAAAGTACTAAGTAATCATTATAAACAATGATACACTAGTCAAATGAATAATGACAATGACAACTCAAGAATTTAAATGATAAATACTTTGAGTGCAGGGTGGATTGTCTTGGCAAACTGACTCCATCAGACTTCAACGCTTTCCTTCGAAAACTAAGCTTGCACACTTTCAACTTCATTTAGCCAGCCTATAGCTGATGTACAATTTGTAGTTCACCATCATAGCTTCAACCAACTCACCTTACATATTGACATAGTCATTATGACTGTCTCTTATTCCTTGAAATATAAAACATATTGGTACATATAATACCACTACAACCTGGACTAATACACACTGAAATACTGTTTTGAGAAATTTCCACCACAAGAAATCAACACTGACACTTGAATAAAGTGATTTATTTAGTGTTAATGAACTGTCAGACTACCTAATATCTTTGTTGTGAAACTTCTTCACCACCATTTTGGAATTATTATCTGGTTAAACTTTTGTTAAATATTAAGAGTTTTTAGAGTTAATGGTATTTGACCAATCTGAACAGAACTTACCATCAAGCATTTTTGCTAACCATTTGCACAAATCGTTGACAAGAAAACTTTTCTGTGCAAATGATACACAACCCAAATTTGCACAATGTTGTGAACAAGACATTTTTCTCTTGAATATCATAATATGATAATATGTATTTATTGGACTTCAAGTGGCACAAGCCTCAATAAAACTCCAATAGACTACGTTGTAACTAGTAGTTTACAAAATAAATGGTCAGTTACGTCTGTGTACATGTATGCTTTTCTCCGTCCACTCAACCTTCCCACCGTGCAAGCAACCAAACTAACAAAAAGGCTTAATATGACGCACGTGATATAGAATATTCTCCTTTAGTTTCATTCAGACCTGTATTTTTTTGTAACATGGTACATGTTTAAAACAGTTACATAAGCTTTCTCAAGGTTAACTGATAAATGTTGCACTAATCACTTACATTTTCTTTGAATAAAATATCATACATAAACTGTAACAAGCAAACAGTGAATGAGGCTTTCACTTCACTTAGACGACACAGCATTTGCTAAACAATGAACTCAAATGCTTGACAACAAAACATACAGAATGATGCTATATTGTCCTAATCTATTGTACACCAAATGATTCATTTGCCCAATCAATCAATTGTAAGCCTGCTGATAGCTAAGATACATGTCAGGAAGAAGCTTGATGCTTATTGATGCACCACCAACATTGTTAAACACTATAACACACAATAAACACTTACTAGTCATTTTATGGCTAAGAGCATGAATGAGTTGGCTCATAAGAGCCCTTTGATTTTAGACTAAAAGTTATTTCGCGAATTTTGGTTCAATGAGGATCTGTTTTCATAAAAAGTTAATCATTTCGTGCCGGAATGTAAAGGATACCGCTTATCGCTTTTAAGGATCGGTTCTGGAATACACGTACAGTGATGCGCTTGACGTTAATTTTGGAACAACAATGTCATATTGTGCAGTGTGTTAAAAACGATTGTGCTTATGTTGAAGTTTTATTTGGCAATGAGCTACAGTCATTGATTGAACTGTAATTTTCCGAGTATTTTTCGTATTGTCTGCCACTCTGCTTTTATGTAGCAATGATGGGTTTTAGGATAGTTCTTTTTTATTTTCCCAGTTTTTAGTTGGGAAGGTATGTTTTTTGTTTTACTTTATAGCTCTTTTTGAGATGCGCTGGAGGTTTATTTGCATGTATTTTAAATCCATGTTCATCTCCTTCATAATTGCATAGTTTAAGTTATGTTTTTTTTTTCTGTAGTTTTCTCTGTGAGTAGACCCAAACTCCCGGCCGACTCGGCCAATTGTTGTCACCGGATGATGTCATCATCAGCCAATAACATGCCATTACTCAGCTCTTTTCGTCATATCCCCCCTCAGGAGCATTTTTTCACGTTAGCAAATTCTACTTCTACTATTTAGACAGAACATGGCCGTCTGTGAGAAATGTTTATTTGGTCAAAATTGGGCCAAACTCCGTTGGCGATGCACATCAGGACATTTGCATAGATAAGATAAGCTGTATTTTCGTTTTGCGTGCGAAACAGAAGATTTTGTAATCTGGAATGTTTGTTTCTGTTGACTGTCGAAGGGAATATTCAATGCGCTATGAAGGTATTACGTCTGGCCATGGAACACGCTGACGGTGATAAATGTAAGATCGAGTTTTCTTCGCCAGAAGCAATGAGGAAATTTTCTGGGGAAAGAAGTTAAAACTTAGCCTTAGCGCTCGTAAAAAACCCTTTTAACACATGTAATTTATAGTCGTTTGAAAGGTCAAGGTATTTTTTCCTTAGACATAAACAAAATTCTCCGATTACAAGTCACCCTGGACCCGTCTCATGCAAAGAATGTTTCCATATCTCAAGCTGCCCCCTCCCTATTCACGTACACTCACATGAAATTTCTAAGTTTCTTGACACAGATACTTAGTTTCTGCTCAACAAATGTTGTCAAAATGCAAGTCTCTTGAATTTTAAAGGAAAAAAAAGATTCGATGTGACGAGGTGAATTCAAACCCGGCGTGTCAGCACGGCAGTTTTCTACCCTAACCACTAGACCACCAAGAAATCTTTGCTGACAAGAAGTTCGATTTAAGTAGGATATCGGAAACCCGAACGCTATAAAGAAGCTAACCATTAATTCTTACCCTAATAACCCTAATCAGTATTTTCAGTGCTTAAGCTTATAATCAGAATTTACTTTGTGTACGCATCACAAGGTACCCAAGGGCGGTTTGAGATATGGAAACAAGTCCTAACCATCTTTTAAATTCGGGTAATGTTTTCTCGCAAAACGTTGTTGCTAAATACTACGTAATGTTTTTGTGAGCGCAAAAGAGTTAAAAAAAGCGCGGTTTTTAAGTTTTTTTAAACTTCTTGTTGTAATATGCTCTCACCATCTCTCAATAATGTTTATACCCAGGCGCTACTAAACATCACTGATGTCTACAATCTAACAAAACTTGTCAACGAACCGACAAGAGTAACGCCTGTGAGTAGCACCCTAATGCATTAATGTCATTTTTACAAGTCACCCGGACAATGTATCTTGCTCTGGAGTATCTCATGTCGGAATCAGTGACCATAGTTTGATTTATGCTTTTCGTAAAATTTCATTGCCATCCGCCGTCAAAGGATCTAGTACTGTTTCGTATAGCCAATTTAAAAATTTCGATCGTAATAGGTTTCGTTCGGACATCTTGGCTCAACCGTGGACTGATCTCATGAGAATAGATGACCCCAATGAAATGTGGTTGAAATGGAAATCTTTGTTTTGGAAGTGTGTGATGTGCACGCTCCATTCCGCACTAAACACGTCCGTGCCTCAAAAAGCCCATGGATTACCCCTGAGCTTAAAAATTTGATGTATCGGGGAGATCGTCTTAAAACTAGGGTATCTAAAAGATAGTGATGCTGCGACCCATTCTGTTGATAGTGACATATTTTACGTAGTCATTGATCTATCTGCGCGTTCCAAGTGTTACATTATAACCTTTATTTCTTAAAGTAGTGTCAAATTGTGGTGTGTAACTTAAAATCTGTGCTTGTATGTATCAAATTAAATTTAAATTTAATATTAGTTTACTTATTAATTATCGTTTTTCTTATGATTGTATTTCGTTGTGCGTGGCAAAAAAATTAAAATAAAAATAAAATAAAAAATTCATGCATCATGACGAATCGATGGCGTGACAAGTGATCGAGGCAATAAAGCACATACACATACACACGATACACATCTACCTCCCCCAAGTTTACCTGAAGTTATCGCTGAAGTTATCCTGTCGGAGCTGGTGTCAAGATCAGACAATGTTCCAAACGATGCTGTGAAAGCTGTTAACAAGCGCCTTTTGAAATACTGTAATCAAAATGACTGGAGAATGATAAAGCATCAAAACATCGACAGAAATTGTCTCAATAAGAGCGGACTACATCGAAATGAAAAAGGTAATAACATCCTTTATAGAAACTTTGTGAATGCCTTAGACAATAGCTCAATGAACTGAATTCCTATTTCCACGAGTGTCGATCTAACCCCTGCAGCCGAACCAGTCTTGCGAGTCTTCTGCCTTTTTACCTTCAATGCGTGGCTTTAAATTAGCCTCCTTAAATATTGCAAGCTTGCCT
>CM042750.1:22425419-22442919 GCA_022496165.2 Catalaphyllia jardinei | reverse complement strand
ATATTATGATATTCAAGAGCAAAATGTCTTGTTCATAGCATCCTGCAAATTTGGGTTGTGTATCATTTACACAAAAAAGTTTTCTTGTCAACGATTTGTGCAAATGGTTAGCAAAAATGCTTGATGGTAAGTTCTGTTCAGACTGGTCACATACCATTAACTCAAAAAACTCTTAATATTTAACAAAAGTTTACCTGATAATACCAAAATGGTGGTGAAGAAGTTTCACAACAAAGATATTAGGTAGTCTGACAGTTCGTTAACACTAAATAAATCACTTTATTCAAGTGTCGGTATTGATTTCTGGTGGTGGAAATTTTTCAAAACAGCATTTCAGTGTGTATTAGTCCAGGTTGCAGTGGTATTATATATATATATGTTATTTACCGGGCTAGGTCAGTCCGTAAGGGAAAAAACTGTGCCCTTGGTCTTGAGTACGGCCTTGGGCCGTACTCAAGACCTCGGGCACAGTTTTTTCCCTTACGGACCTCCCGCCCGGTAAATAACATGTTTATTTTTTCCCTGCATTAAATTAGTTTTACACAGTACTAATGGGTTTGTTTACGCAACTCTTGTCAATGAATCGGCCTGTGCGACGTCTTCTAAAGATTTGTGAAAAATAGTGGCAAATGTCTTCTTCCGGTAAACAGATGTGACAAAAGTGTGTCACAATAGCATCAAATTCACCATTGAATTTGAACAAGCAGAAGAGATTCCGTTTTTGGACATTCTTGTCAAACGCTGCCCAAACAACACTCTTGTCACATCTGTTTGCCGGAAGAAGACATTTACTGGACTCTATACTAAATGGGACTCATTTACACCATGCAAATACAAAATCAATCTTATCCGCACGCTAACCTATCGATGCTTCCGTATTTGCTCCACCGTTTCATTATTACAATCCGCTGTCGAAGATCTCAAAAGGCTTTTGGTACAAAATGGCTACCCTCAGGGCATCATCACTTTTAATATCAATGACGCCCTGAACAAGAACAAGAACAAGCCAAAAGAACCCGTTGTAACGGTCCCCCAAAAAGATGTTATTATTTTATTACCTTATATAGGTCTCCATAGCAACCTCACTACTAAGCGTCTTAAATCTTGTGTTAATCGTTTCTACTCTTTTGTTAATGTTAAAGTTATTTTTCAAAACACCCGGCGCATCAAATCTTTCTCCCCATACAAGGACCGACTCAACCGATCACAATTATCCAAAGTCATTTACAAAGCTAGTTGCTGGGACTGCAACGATTTTTACATTGGGTAAACGAAGCGAAGACTTCCCGACCGGAAAACGGAACATTTCAAGGCCCTTTCGAAACGCGATCACTCTTCTGCAATTGCTGATCACGTTAAAACAACTGGTCACAACATCAACTGGGACCATTTTGACATTTTGGCATCCAGCAAGACTAATTTCCATTGTAAAGTTAAGGAGACCTTGTTTATTCAAGAGTTACAGCCAGCTTTGAATGCCAATGTCAGCAGTGAGAAGCTTTTACTTTATTAAGAAAGCCTTTTCATTGTCCCTTTACAGACAGTTTCCGTTTGAAACGTCTTAAATTTCTTTTTCAGATGTTTTTCTGTCTAGGTTCCAGACCCCCATTTATACAGTATAAATAGCTTTTCAAAAAATTGGTAACGGTTATACTTTTGAAAATGTATGTTGACTAGCATACGAAACGTCGAGGTTATAAAATGAAAGTTTTAAATATGTTTATCATCGCTGTTTGTTTTCTATTTTTTATCAAGCTACGATAGCCGAAGACCAAGGGCAGGATTGTTCGGAAGCCTGTTAACGCTAGCCCAGAATTAAAATTTATTCGAATTATAACTTTTTCTTTTATACAATTTTTTTTTTGCTGCTTCGTTTTGAGTACATGGCGATTACAAAACTCAAAACAGAAAGTCAAACAGTAAACAGAAAACCTGACCGCAAAGTTACAAAACTCAAGGCAACATTCTACTTTTTCCTGGGTTAGCTCAATGGGGCACTGAACGAACCGGCCAAGGAGCTACGCTTTTAGGATGGCCTAAATCTATATATTATTATTAAATAACTATTATGGGTAGCCAGGAATAATCCAGTAGATGTAACATTAACTGCTGCCCCTGAAATTAAATAGATAAAAAAGATGAAGATCTGAATAAAAATAATTTGGAAGATACCACAAATAGGGCACATCCCTTTTTAGTTTACCCGGGCCTAGCAGGACAAGAGTCTTGAGTGAAAGCAAACACACTCCAGATAACTCGGATCAACTCTGTTTCCAGCAATCTAAGATACTGAATTGATTATTTACCTGCATTTCGATCCCATTTGGGTGATTACAATGGTCACCAAATGTTACATAGCTTTTAAAATTGTCAGTTTTGGTATCATGGTTAGATTCATTAAACCTGATATCTTGTTTGGGTCTACGCGTGTAACACACGACCAACGATAATCAGAAACGAAGAACAGATACCATTCTACTTTATGCATTTCAGGATATTATCTGTTACTGAAATTATTCGACTAGGGGCCATTGTTATAACGCAAAAGTAGTCATTTGGCATTTCAATGGAACTAGCAGTTTCACAACGTTGAAATATTACTGAATGGAGCTTTATAGCAATTGTCACGCAGGGATCGTCTGAAACAGACTTTAGTTTAGTTCTGGGTCGTTTCGATTTGACGTGTGGGCTGTATTTTTTGCTTAAAGCAAATTCAAACAATTAAAGAAAGCAATATTTACTCACCAGAAATCGCAAAAGCTGGAAATCAAAATCCACAATGGCTGCCTTGAGCTGAGGAGTTTGCACTCATTGAGCCCGTACTGATGGAGGCCGACGAAACCGACGAACATCTCAAAACAGTTTGGGCTCCACAAATTCTAGAATTTTTCAACATTTCTAACCAAATTCACTCCAAATATCAACTAAATATACCGGTGTCGACGTGGAAAACATTCGTTAAAATATGGCCGCCTTCTCGGGCACGTAACACGAGATGGAAGGAAGGGTAGGTACGCGGGCTCATTTTCGGAGAAAAAAGAAATATTGAAAAAATATATATAGATATGTTTTGGATTAATTTTATTTACTGAATGCCTACATTTAAGAATAAAAATTCTCTCGCGGTGTTTTGTTCGTGATGTTTGCTATTCGTGGCAAGTTGGCTACTTGGTCAGCGGCTGCTCAAATCTAACCAATTTGTTACGTCACTTCCGCTATTTTTGCTAACTTCGTCACATCCGTCTACGCAGATTTCTGCTAACGCCGTTTCGCTCCTCTCCACAAAAACTCATCCATTGCTTCGCAATGAATGAGTTAAAAATGAGTTTTGACGTTAAGAAATAGATTTGACCACTTGCAGCCCATCTCAAATTGATTTTCACACAAATAATTATCGGAAAGTTTTTTAAAAAATGTGACGATAGTTTAGTTGACAAACTTTTATGTTGTTCTTTCATCCAAGATTTTTAAAGCAGAGATAAAAGAATTTAAGGCGATTCTCTGTTGATCTGAACAAGTTAAGCGTCACGGCTTAGGTCACGCACAGATCAATAAACTTGATAAATTGCATACGTTGTCTATGTCATGAATGCTGTGAATGATCCAAATAGCTTTCTTTATCTACATTTAAGCAGGACGATTTTTGTGCATATTTGATAAGAAGCAACTCAACACATCATTAATTTAAGCGTAAGTAGCGGCGTTTTAGCCAACACTGTGACTGTTTTGGAAATTTTCTGAAGTTTGTAATGTACCAGTCAATTCCAAAACCGCCCATCCCTCCCCCCCCCGGGCAATCCCCGGGCATTTGACTCGCGTTAAAGTACCACTACGACGAAATTTTTCGAATTCATTGTTTCTGCATTTCCTAAATCTTTAAGTGGTACGTACTCACCTGTTCAAGCCGTTTTGTCCAACAAGCGCGGGAAGATGTTTTTTTTTACGGTTTTTCCCGAGAATTTCTCGTCCTCCACTATTAAATCATGTTCCTGCAACCCCATAAGGCCTTGCTGCTTTGTGACGTCATACTCCTAACCAATTAGGCTCACATGGCGAATGTTGCTATAACATCTCTATGTAGTTCGCAGTTAACTGGTTTCGCAACTTGAATCTAGCCCTCTTTTCGAATCGAATTATGCCCGATCGTTGTGTAGTACACGTATGCAGCAATAGATCAGATATGAATGCAGGTATTTCTGCTCATTTAAGTCCTACAATAAAAAGTGAGCGAGATAAGTGGTTGAGATTCGTGCACACTCATCGCGCGAACTTCAACCCGAGCGGAAAGTTTGTGGCGGGTGTCAGTCCATTTCGCGGAGGAATGTTTTTCAAGAGTGTTTCATATGGAAGGCTGTCGTCGTCGACTTATTCCTGGCTCAATTCCTAGATTATAGGGGATCGAGCCAGGGAAACAAACGACAACACCGCAAGGTAAGCCTTTATCGAAGCTTCAGTATTGTGTCAGCCATGAAGTTTTCTTTTTCGTAGAAGTATCCTATATGTTAAGTTCCAGACATCTCTGCGATTTGTAAATATATCTCCAAGTAACTCATCAAGTTCGGTATTGTTCATATCGCCGCGCAATTGTATTTTAGTTTTTTATCCCTTCTGTTTATTCCAGTCATGTGGCACGCTCGTAAGATGCTGGTTTACGGAAGAGCCTTTCAATGGTTTCCAAAATTTTCAAATCAACCGTAAATAATTTACTGTTGTTTTTTTTTTTCTCAAACACGGGTTTCTATATCTGCATTTCTGACAGTCACCAGAAGTTTCATCCCCAGAAGTTGGCCACTCGGCAATATTTAATGGGTTTTTATGGACCAGTCAATTCCAAAACCGCCCACCCGGGCAATCCCCGGGCATTTGACTCGCGCTAAGCTCCGTACAGTAGGAAATTTGAGCCAAAATGAGGCCCGCCCGGTGGGGCATTTGACTTTCGTGTCAAAAGCCTCATGTCAAACGGGTGTCCTTTTGAGATTACGTAATCTTATTCCGACATCGGCAAAATTACACATTGTCAAATTTGTCATAATATCTCACCTTTCATATTGTCAGACTGTCTGGCATTTTTGTCGTGCTTCCGATACCAGAAAATTAGAACGAGTCCAAGAAAGGGCGCTACGCGCTGTCTACTGTGATAATGTAGCATAATATGAAGAACTATTGCAAAGAGCGAGCCTGCCAACACTATAGACGCCAAGACTACAGGACAAAGCAATCATGATGTTTAAAGTTAAAAACGGTTTGGCGCTCCCCTGTATCACAGACTTATTCGTTGTCTCTAGTACTCATTGTAATTTAAGAAATTCAGACTACCAAGATTCAGGACAGTCGCATATGGTAAACACAGCCTGTCGTACCTGGGCCCTGTCATATGGTCAAAACTCGAAAAATCTATTCGGCTGTCTGACTCACTGGAAATTTTTAAAAAACGAATAAAACAAGTTAATTTTAATTCCCTACTGGACATCGAATGTAAAGACTGTTTCTTGTGTAATAATTAACCAATCATTTTAAACATGTAAATACACATCCACCTGGAGTTTTGAAAAACGGGTCGCTTAATTGTGCTATTAAGTTATTTTTGTTGGTAAAGGCAAAGCACTTTAAGTTGCTGTTATTAAGACATGCCTGCAAATAGCTTTTATCTGATATGATGACAGCTAAGCCTGGATGCATCAGTTATGACTTTTAATAGTTGGGGAAGTCAAATTTCAATGAAAAGAATCGGGGAATAACAGTAAACACTTAATGACTGGTCCCGAGGGGAACAGTGAATTTTGTTTCCCGAGAATCTCAATGTTTCCCGAGACGAAGGCCCGTGTTTGAATATGCTTGCCAAGTTTTCCATAACATTGGTCTGCCTGAGTATCTCTCTGTAGAGCTAGAGAAAATTCCGCGCCGTGCACTTAGAATTATTTTCGCAGATTTAGGCTATCAAGAGGCTCTTAAAGAGTGCAACATTGCCACCCTCCATCAACGGCGCCAATGGCCGACGGAGAACCTATTCAATGAGATTAAGGGCAACAACCTCCACAAATTAAATGGCTTTTTGCCGCCACGTAATCTTAGTACCGTAGCCTTAAGGAGAAAGCGCGCTTTTAACGTACCCTTTTGTAGAACAAATAGACTAATGAATAGTTTTATCATGCATAACGCGGCCACTCTTAATTGTTTTATCGCATATTTGCGGTTATTTTTTTAAATTTCATGACGTAGTATCCTTGTTCTTTTGTTTTTATTTACTGTTATTTTAATATAATAGGTTTCACCTTTTCTGATATTTTTGTATTACGTATTGAGCAGTATGCAATCCAGCCTTTGGGCTGCAATGGATTTTTTTTTAATAAAGCTAGCTATCCCTCCATCCATCCATCCATCCATCTATCCCTCCATCCATGCAAACCTTTATCCATTCATCCATGGTAAATATGACCTTTAATGATGAAAGAGGAATACTTGAGATGATGACAAGACCTGGCTAAGTGCAGCTTATTTAATAGCAGTGTTTATGAGAAGTATTGGGGTATTTTTGGCCTGTTTGATGTTCTAGTGCTATGAGCTACTTATTAGTCTTTATTATTGACATTGATTCTCTTATTTTCTTTTTTGTAGATATGGATGTGTTTCCAGAGTTTCCCCGTGCATTCTAGATAAAAGCCAAAGCAAATTTACGGCGGCACATTGTTTAAAGAGTTGCAGTTTGTTTGACAGTATTACATCTGACAATTAACGTCTCAAATGCTGAGTCTGGTCAGTGAGCTCGTATAAGACATATCTAGTCGTAATATACCATTTTTCACTGAGATTATAGCCTTCGTCCCCGATCGACTTTGTAATGAATTTCAAACATTTGTTCTGGCTATTTTTGGAGAAAATAAAATTGACAATACAAGAATCTACAGTTTTTGTTCCTGTTTATTTTGTGAACTCCAGTAAACTTCTCATCCGAGCTATCTGACTACATTCAATACACTTTTGCTGCTAGAACTGTGACATCGTATCTCAAGCACGCAAATCTGACCTCACTTTCTCGAAGGTGTAGACTCCGATGAGTAATGAGGTCACGAATTTCGTCGTCTTGCTTGCTAGATCGATTGTTCAACGATCGTAGTTTGTCAAGCCTGTTCTTACATTTGTCACACTCTTGACAAGTATCAACTCTGAACTTTCTAAAACTTAGAACGTCTTTCAGTTCCTTGTTAAATATATTTCTAAAAGTTGAAAAACTAATTACAGGTCCCTTTTGTTAAGGCTGGTTGTCATTAACTGAGGGTTTTCACGGACCAATTCAGACCACATTTGGCGCATCGAAATGTTGGAATCAAAGTATTTCTTGCAACCACTTCTTGCTCTCCTATAGTGTGATTCTGTAGCCTCGTAAGAAAGTATGAAGTCGATAACAGCATCTCTTGCTTCGGGGAGAAGTTTGCGAGGAGTCTTTCGCCCCCTTCTGTCTGGTTCTGTGAGCAACCCGTCTTGGTCGATCGTCTTTTTTAGCAAACCTTCAATTTTGCTCTTAGAAATGCCGTATACTTTCTGGAACGCAGTCTTGCAAACTTTTCCAAGCGATGGTACATGGTACGAAATTTTCCGTACGCCTCTGAATGTCAGTTCTACTTCCATGAGCTTTGATAAAAGGTGGTTCTGTTCATTATACGGTTTCTGATATAGCAAGTTTCTTTGCTGTCTTGCAATATCTTTAACATTGTACAAGCCTTCTTTTAAGAGACAACCACTGTCGCAGCATGTGAATGCCAACTGGTACAAGTCCTTAAAAGCTCCGTTTTTACGTCTAGACCAGGTTTTTTTTTCTTTGGCAGGTAGACCCTTTTTAACTTGTTAGAGTTCAAGTTTCTTCTCCCTCTTTCCACTGAACTTGAAACAGGATGACCTTCCTTAAACTGTTGCCATGGCTTTGTCGCATCGAATTTGTACACAAGTAGATTGACATCTATACTATCTGTGCCTCTGCGATCTGCATTTACTTGATGAGTAGAACGTAACATGATAAAAACCAATCTATAGGCTCTCTAGTTTCTGTCTAAGCAAACAAGTCAGGTATATGGTTGAGCTAATCTCTATACACGATCGAACGGACTTTACGTCGACAAAAGCTACTGCGGTTACATATACGCCCGAAGTTATTTCACGCGCAGGGTCGCGCGGGTTCTCTTACAGTTATCCGTTTTGAATAGCGTAGCTTTGGCTTTCCACAAGTTGCTCAAGATTTCCCAAAAAGTTGCCCGCAATTTCTTAAAAAGTTGCTCAAACGTTGCTCCAAATTAATCAAAAAGAAAATTTAGCTGCTCTCTTCCTTTATTTGGTCTGATGCAACAGTACATGACAGTAAGATCTCAAAGCATTTTTCTGCAATTTTGCGGCGTAACCAGCGTTGCTAAATAGCTTTACTTTTGCCCTCTAAGTTTCCTGTTCGGGTAATATGTTTGAGCTAATCTCTATATCCGACCGAAAGGACTCAGTAATTTGTCAACATCGGAGTTCTTACGCGCACAACGTCAGGTAAACGTGTTGCGTAGCACGCGAATTGTCGCGTGGAAGGCCAACTGAATAAGTCAACAAGAAAAAATATTAAAGCCTGCCTGAAATATGTTACCGAGGGTATTAACTCTCCAAATGGATTACCATAAGTGCTTACGGACGCAAAAAGTTTCTTCTCAGGCCGGGTTTCATGCGAGGAAGCTACGGACTAACCTTTTCGGGATTTATTGTGGCAACGAAGATATCATTCATTGTTTCTTTTACGATGAATCTATTAGAGGAAGCGGTCCAAACGAGGTAATACCTTTGTTGAGTTATCTTCTGAGACGCCTTCAGGAAAAACATGGTATATTCCATCACCTTATAGTGTGGGCAGATAACTCACCGGCTCAGTTTAAAGAATCCTACTTATTTTTTTTTTTACCTGGACACAGGGTCCAGAGGAGTTTCGTGTGAATAAATAAATTACTTAATTAAAGTCTCAGCTTGAAAAATGTCTATACTTGTTGCTTAGCACGATTAATTAGCCCAATGGGATCTTTATAAATCTACTGTAAACGATTTATCCGCTTCTTATCTGACCATGATCGACTTTGTTGTTCGCCATTTTGAAAATCAATAACCGCAAGCCATAGCCTCGCTGGCGCACGGCACGTCGCCTGAAGGGCGACCGAGGCACGAAGTGCCGAGTAAAAAAAAGGACAAGGGGGGGGACTAATACCACGTGACTTCGTTCGATGTGAACCGCACCACTTGGTGACGGAAGTGAATTAAGACCGGAAACGCAAGCAACAGACCGTTACTAATTCGAGAATCAAAACATCAGTTGTGGAGGGAGTTTTAAAAATAATGGCGGCTTCTCCCTTGTAACGACCCGCTCCGTTGCGCGAAAAGCAGCTGGACGAAAAGAGATCCAAATTATCGAACAGAGAAAAACACGTCTTTGTTTCTAATTAGTAAGAAATCTGACCATTTCAGTGGCTTTCGAAAGTGAGCCACAAATAACCGCGTTTGATTTTTCCCTGATCAAACTTGACTATTTTTAATTTTACCTGCAGGCTTTCAATGAATTATCGAAGAGACGAACAAAACTTTATCTCCTTACAAGAAATACTCGACGACTATGTAAATAACTGCTCCGAAAAGGAAAATTTTCCATTGCAAGTCAAAGAACTGGGGATGATTTTCACAGGCGAGTAGAGTCCAGCGAAGAGTTAACGGTGGCCGAGTATGGCAGTACCCACTTTAAAAATATCAAAATTGGAAGAAGACCGTGTTAAATGGGAAGACTTGCCAGCTTTCACAAAAGAATTCGATTGGCTTTTATCTAGCTCAAGCGACGATTTCTTTGAGTGGATAAAAGTCCAGTCACAAGGTCTATGCGAAGGCAACCGAGTTTTAACTGAAGTAAAGATCTTTAAAGACTGGACATTTGTTTATTAACAGTCGAAAAGTTGCTAAAGAAACCGTTAAAATTACTTCCGATCTTGCGCACATTTACTTTCTACGTCATTTCCGTCACCATCTGTTGCGGTGCACACCGAACGAAAGCGCTCTCAATAAGCCGTAAATTGCGATCGCCGAAAATGGATTTGAACGCTTTCTTATGCCGTTTTCCTACAGTATTTGGCAAATACATAACAATTCTAGATCAGCTTAGAAAAATCAGGCGATTTCACTCAATTCCATTTGAGTTTCAGGGATTCGAAAATCGGCCCCAAATCTGTTTCCTCCCTTTCCGTATTTTATACTGTAAGCCGATCTTGCGAGCCCTAAGACACTTGGTTTGCGGTATACAGAACGCGATCAACGCGATCAAAATAACCCATTATTTCAGATGTTTTCGACGGGTTTTGATGTTCTAACGAGAAAACACATCTCCTCTGGACCCTGTGACCTGGATCATCTTGTTAGAAAGGGTGACTTCCTAAGAGTGGACCTAAAGTTCCTACTGGAGGGGCACTCGTTTTCAATTTGTGTCAGGCGGTTTGGCTGTATTCAGCAATTCTTTAACACCAAAGAAAAAATTGAAACTCCACAGGAGTGGGAAACGACCCTGCGAAACAGACGTTTAAATAACGTTAGAAGTTACTGGGTGAATTTGGATTGGATTATGAACTATAAAAGCTTCCTAAGAATGAAGTACATTCGGCTAGAAACGAGGACATTGAACACGAGAAATTCGAAGTAAGAAAGATCGCGTTTATCAATTTTGGTTCTGGAGAAATAACCGATCAGGAGGAGAACTTACAACTAAGCTGCCATCCGGAAACACCATTTATAAGGTTTACAATGGACATGAAAGAAAAGCCAAGAATTGTGTCGTTTCTGAAGACAAAGCAGGGTGTGGAATTGAATGCGGCTGAGCATTTGGTTCTAGTGAGACTAGAAAAGAAACCCATTCGCGTTGATGTTAAGCAAGACTGTATAAAGCTAGCTCAGAAATATTTGTCTGAAACTGTAAAGCGTTTTTACGCCTCATTACCAGCGAGCTCTGATCGAGACGCTGATGACGATAGCGACTGAAACATTTACCCGAGAAGAATTATTACCTACGTTGCCCTGAGCAGTGTTAGTGTTGGTAATCATATGAATGCAAGAGATCGCACAAGCCTCTAGGCGAGTGCGATTTAAAAGAATTTTCCAGTATAAGGAGTGGTGTAAGTCCTTAATTGCTCAAGCTCTCGTACAATTACTTATTTATTATATGACTCAGAAAATTGCGAATACTCGCGCCTTGATTTGTACTACAGTTCAAATTAAGAATTAACGATAAATTGGCCTGTTCTCAGCCAATCACAATGAAGTAATATTCTTGGTCATATAGTGAGTGACCTTATCATTATAAAATCATTTCTGTAGGGTCCGTAGAAATTCAGATCCAAAGAAAAGTAGTATCATTCCAAATTGTGAGTTTTAAATTCAGCATTTACCACGCTATATACCGGCAAAACCAAACACAATTGGATTGCACATGACAAATGTGAAGTTAAGTCCTTCGGCTTCAGCAAAGTGACAAAAGCTTTCACGGTAAGAGCGGATAAAAGTTTGCGTTTTTGGTTATTGGTTATTAAAGATGACGACTCGGAGCGCGATTGCCTCTGTGTTAAACGGTTTGAGACAAGAGAAGCATAACTCTCGCTCGCGGATAACTCACGTTGGGTTAGTGGTTTTAGCTGGCCCACTGCAGGCCATGATCACTGAGTCAGAACAAAATCAGTCAAGCCAAATGCAAGGTTTATTATCACGTGTATTTCAATAAAAAATCTATTAATTGGTTGAACTTTTTCCCTGACAGCTATCTATATGAAACAGTATATACAACAGTATTCAACTATTGCACACTATCATGCATTGTAGTTCACCACTAAATTTTAGTGTTCATCCGCGGAGGGCCACTATCAGCCCATAGTGCCCGTCCGCCGAAAATACCCGGATGGATAGTAGTCGTCCGTGAAAATTTTTCTGTAAACAAGCGGGTTTCGTAGAAAATAAACAACTGAAATTTTATTCACAAAACAAAGAGACTTGCTATGGTGAATGGCAAAAAAAATAAGACAAGGATGAAAAGAGCTACTAAAATAAGTAACTAACTGCAAGGGACCGCATACGATAACCACTGCAAACGTAGGATCTACAAGAGACCTGATCAGCCAAAATAAAATATAAAGGCAATAGACTGCAAGGCTGATACCACGTGAAAAACGTTTCGAGACACCAACATGACCGGAACCGATAAAGCAGGATCGTAACAGTGGACGGCTGTTTCACGTTCAACTATTGTTGTGTCAAGTGTCACGATTGGTGTCTCGAAAAGCCAAAAATAAATGCGGCTGGGCAAAGCCAGCCTAAACATTTAAACATTCAAACGCATGGCCAGTACCATGCTTAAAGACGCAAGAAGGCCGAAACAGCTGTCCACTGTTGCGATCCTGCTTTATCGGTTCCGGTCATGTTGGTGTCTCGAAACGTTTTTCACGTAGTATCAGCCTTGCAGTCTATTGCCTCTACTAAAATAACACTTAATGGTTTAGTTAAAGATGGCTAGTGGCTATGCTTACGTAAGGTTGGTTGATATCCATTCTTATATGATTTTTTAAAGGTTTTTGCCTGATTCCTTTTTCAAATTTTATATTTGGCTTTTACGGCATTCGTCTCGAAATCTTGAAAATGATTCAATCGGAAGTCTAACTGATTTTTGAACTAGCGTGCGGAAGAAAATCTAGTGGTGAACAATAAAGACAATAGAGTGTTTATGTCTCGGAACTATCGGTCTGATAGTTGCCCCTTGGAAATTTGATTTTCTGAAAACTAGCATATTTGCCCTCAAAGCTTCGCTTCTCGGGCAAATATTTGTTTTCAGAACATCAAATTTCCGCGGGGCAACTATCACGCTAGTGAGTGGGTAGCCAATCAGAGAATGGCATTGGTGATAGAACGCTAGTAGATTTATACCATGAGGCGATATTTGATTGGGCCTATGTACGGCCTCATCAACTATCACTTCATAGAAATCTCGAGCTCATAACGTCATTGTTAATTACAGTTCAAATAGTTGATTCATGAAAATGATGTGAGTGGAGCAAAACTCATATCACGTGATCGAAATTACGCGGGCTCGGAGGTTGGTAAAACCCGTGACGGTCGAACATCTGTGACGGTCAATTTGGGTAAAACCCGTGACGGTAATGTCCGTGACAAATACGTGACGGATCCGTGCCAAATCTCCGCTACAAATGACTCAGCTTAGCAGAGGGCTAGAATCCGTGACGGATGGAGACGAAATTTGCCTCAGAAACCTAAGTTTTTGCTGAAATCCGTGACGGCCTACAATAGCTATAATCCGTGACGAATGGAGACTACTATTCTCTTTAAAATCCTAAGTTTACGTTGAAAATCCGTGAAAGCCTGCTGATGACCAGAAAATTCGCTTGACGTGACAACCGCGCGACAGATCCGTGACGCTTCCCGGCATGGTAGTTGTCAAACATAATACTGCAAAGGACCGCAAACGAAAATGCTGCCTGTATACGTAGGATCTGTAAAAGATCTGATCAGCCAAAAATAGAAAGACTAGAAAACAATGATGCAAGGCTGGTAGTTGTCACATTTTTTGCCAAGGCCCGCGGGCTCAATTCGCAAAACATGGAGCAGTGGAGTGTGTGAATCGGTTCTCTAAACTCAAAGCCAAGTCCGGCACGAAAGCTGGTTTAGCATTTCAGGCTCCTAAATACGCTAATTTTCTCTTTTTGCCAACAAAGAGGACTGGCTTGAGTCGCAGAGAAGTGGACCGTGGATGAGTCGATAAGTGCCGGCAATCGTAAGCTCAGTTGATAGCGTTTTATGACTGCAGTTGGCAAGTGCGTTTGTTAATTCACAACCGACTTTTTTCCTCCGTAACACTATCGTCCAATCGATACGAATTGACCGTAAAGCAAACAAAGCTCTTAGGTCAACCCATAGAATTTCTCTTCGTGTTTCTTGCAAGAGTCAGAGTTATGGATTACAACATTTTAATTAAAAAAAAATTACCGCCGTGTTTCATAGACTTAAAAAAAGTTGCCAAAAATTGAAAAAGGCGTGTCTCTGTAAAACCGTTGACTAAAATGTGAGAGTGTCAAGTCAAAACCCGCCATTAAAATGCGGACTTTCTAGTTGAAAAGAAACGAGAAAAAAAAAATTAAAATTATGGTGAGATCGGAAACCAATCTGTTAATTTCTGTGCGTCCAAATGGTGGCCGATTTCTTAGCGCCTATGTCTGTTTCGGTAAAAACATGGACCAGCTTCAGAATACCAACTAATCTGCATAACCTCTCAACGCTTTACAACTAGGAAAACAAAAAATAAGAATTTGGTCATATGCAAACTAGTGGCGGGATATTCTCAAGCTTAGCCGAAAACATTATGACTCAATTCACCACGCAAGCCAGTTATAATATATTATATTTTATTACTTTTTGTTGTACTTTAACTCTAGTCTCCAAAGACAGAATTAGGCAAAAGAGTTATTTTGATAAGCTGACAGAGAAAAATTCTGAAAATTCGCAAAGTTAAACTCTACAGCAAGCATTTCTAAGTGCAGTGATCCACTAAACCTTGGCTGGTTCCAATCAATCATTGTGGAGTACATTTTAGAACACAAGCCTAGACAAAATACATATATAAAATCTGCAGCGTGGAATATGCCTTTGTTTAAAGTGTGGAGCGAAGACAAGCCGAACAAGAAATTCGTATTGGCTGAAAATTTTGCAGAACTTGTTTCCGCAGTTGCTTTAACATGCCTGGAGGGTGGGGGATTTGACCCTCTTGAAGCTCTAACGGGTGGGGTATTTGATCGTCTAAACTAGCAACAAAGTGGGGAATTTGACCAAAGTTTTTAAAAAAAGTCAAATGCCCCGGGTTTTGCTCGGGGGGGGGGGGGGAGGGCGGGGGCATGGGCGGTTTTGGAATTGACCGGTACATTAGTTTCAAACTTTGAACGCAAACAGCTGTCCTTCGTCGTGACCTGGAACCTAGCCCGGTCACGCATTCGGCAAAAGAAGAATGGCATGGAGTTTGTTCCTCGGGTGAAGATTTCAATTTTTTTATACTAAACAAAAACAAGCCATAACTGACCATCTTCTAAATAGATATAATTCTCAAGATAAAATATTTCTTCGGATAGATTACATGTACCATAAAATCTCTGCGGAGTGCTTTGTAATCGCCTTAACCGAAGCGAAAATTGCGAGCGGATAAAGGAAGTCAGATCAGACGCTCAATATTCTGCATCTCAAATTACTCAAGTAAATCATAGTTAGTAGCTAAGTATGACTAAATCGTGTCTAGTTTTCTCGCCTGCACGTTTAGTTATATCCTGGGTGCTGGGGACTTTTCACGTGCAGGTTTGACTTGTACGCTGTAAATCACGCGAAACAAAAAAGTCTCCGAAACTCAGGTTTGCAGTGGTGTAACATAAGATTGTTCATGAAGCAAGACTTCTTTGGTGAGAAAATCTGACACGAAATCGGCTTACGGTTGTCATGCTTTTGGTTCGTAAAAATTTCCAGTTTCTTGGTTTTCCGCCCATGTTTCCCACGGATAATGAAGGTGAGTGTTGACCGCAGTGTTTATTTATAGACCACTCAGCATACATGAATGATGCAAGTTGGCTAGGCTTTTGTACATTATGCTTTTATTTTCCCTACTAAAATGCTCCACCTTAATGCTCCATTTTTTCCACTAAAATGCTCGGTTTCCCCCAAAAAGTGACTAAAATGCTCAGTTAATGCTCATACATAGGAGTTTTAAATTTTCATATTTTAACGTTTAAAGACAAAACAGTTGAGAGTGTTTAACAAAAATGTATACTGGGTAAGTCAACAACAACATATGCAAAAGTTTTAATACGCCAAAAGACAATTCTCTAAATGATTTGTTGTTCTGTTAATCCTTTGTCCCCTTTCCGTGATACTTTAAGTGAGTTAAGTTAAGTCTTCATTTTCTCGTAAAAAATAGTTTTATTTCTATATTCTGTGGAAAAAATATTTTTTTTCCGAGAAAATACCACTAAAATTCTCGAATAATGCTCAATGCTTTTGCCTCACTTAAATGCTGGAAAAAATGCTAGCATAATGTTCAAAAGCCTAAAGTTGGCCATCCAGCGCTGCTGACCAGATTCAGTACACGTTTACTAGTATTAAATTTCTGGCTTTAAATTGCAGAAGGGAAGCCAAACCAGCCTCGAGTTGAGGACTTAATTTCTAGCTCACAGAATACCATTCATAAGACTAAAGATCATGAATATGTCACAATCGCTCTTACCGCTGGTATTAACACAAATTTGTTTACGTCTTCGTTATGGTAGCATTGCTATCGGGAGCTATTATTATTGCTGATCGAGTCAATTGAGAAATGGCATCGCTGTTTGCAAGCTGTAGTATTTCCGTGATTTTCTCGGAAGAATTGTCAAGAAAAAATGAGATGGAATTATTACATTTAAGGTGGCTTACTACAGTTTTGATGGAGTATGAGAGCACAACATTTAACTTTTTTGAGGTTCCAAGATGTTTTTACCTTCACTATTTACAGTTTGCTCAAGCCTTTTATCGCCATACCATGTGCAATTCAACAGGAGCCCTGGGTATCCAACGAGAGACTGGTCACTAGTAGGTTAAGTCACACCTCAAAATTTCAGGATTACGAAATTGGGTCTAATTTAACATTCATGCAAAGTAAAGTAGAAATTTGTAAGACAGATTTTTCGCAAAGTAAGAAAATGTGAAATCAAAACTAACTCAAAATCTGTTTTTAAAATTTTGCCTCTAAAAGTGATTCACCCCAACCAATCAACAGTGAAAATTTCATCATAGGTTGTACGGTAGGTTTTCGAGCAATCCTCGATCAAAGACAGGCTTTTTACAATCTTGGACGAGAATTGAATCGCGCATGCCCCGGTTTGGCACTGTAGAATGGCTATATACACAATTCTACAAATATTTTCTTGGCCTTAATAAAAGAGCACCTAATGTAGTAGCTCGTAATGAAACTGGACGACTTTCTTTGAAGTTGAATATCTTATTAAGAATAATAAAATTTTAGATACATCTTGAATCTCTTCCAGAAAACAGTATTGCCAAGCAATGCTTAATCATTTCCAATCAAAGCAAAAACATCTTTCATGTTAACGGTTAATGAAATTATACATAATTAGAGTGATTTCACAAACCCCGATTCTTATATGCTAATTAGAATCCTCAAATGCTAATGAGTGTATTCAAAAAGATAAAAATCCTGCACGTGCACCTACAACAAACACAATGTTTTTAAACTCTTTTTCGTTCAACAGATTCCAGATGCCGCTTAGCTACAACAACTGCAATGTGTCTGTTACTCCACGACAAGAATAAATAAATGATGGCTACGTGCACAAGCAAAAACGTGCTCAAACAAGAACTAATTCGTTTTAGCATTCAAAATTACTGTGCGTCTATAGACTGATCAGTACGTAAATAGAAC
>CM042750.1:22401803-22420409 GCA_022496165.2 Catalaphyllia jardinei | reverse complement strand
AGTACTTACAATACTAACATCACTAACAGTACTTACAATACTAACATTACTAACAGTACTTACAATACTAACATCACTAACAGTACTTACAATACTAACATCACTAACAGTACTCACAATACTAACATCACTAACAGTACTTACAATACTAACATCACTAACAGTACTTACAATACTAACATTACCAACAGTACTTACAATACTAACATTACCAACAGTACTTACAATACTAACATTACCAACAGTACTTACAATACTAACATTACCAACAGTACTTACAATACTTACAGTACTTACAATATTACTGCTACTTACACTACTACTGCTACTCGAAAGGAAAAAAAAAGTATGCTATATGTTAATGAGTGTCTAAAAGCTCACAGATGCTCGAATGCTTGGTGACTCCGTGGATAATTTACTCTTTAACAATAGTTTGAACGCTGTTATGCTATAAGATTCACTTTCTTTGGCTGCAGTATAGATGTAGTAACGGGCTACTATCAGGCACAGGTTGACAGCGCGAAAAGGTCGCTTCTCAGGGTGTTGTGCATATATTTTAGCATTGTTCTTCAGAGCTACCTTCGGCAAGTTATAAGAATTCCACCAAGAGGCAAAAAGGTTACAGAAAGAATGGACGTGTCGACATTCTACGAACAGATGCTTTAAGGTCTGGCTTACACCACACAACTGACATTCATCGTTTTCGATAATTTTAGCTTTAAAAAGTTTGTCACGAGCATAAAGAATATGGTGGTTAATTTTAAATTGGAACATCGAGAGTTTTATGTTTTTGGTCACTTTAAACGGGAGAATGTATAACGCCTCGATGCTCTGATCAGTAAAACCACCCTTAGTTAGACGAGCTTTAGATGTAGGTTTTTGAAACGTTTTGGAGACATAAAGTGAGCGTGCTTGCTGACAAGTCCAAAATGAAATATTTAAAGGATGTGTCGCAGACTGTCCTGTAGTTACTAATTCGTTTTCAAGGTCGCGGTTAAGGGCTTTTTTCCAGTGCTTTGGGATGGCGTTGCACAACCCAAAATAGCGCAGAAAGTGTGTTTTTATTTTGTACTTGTTCCTAAATTCAGGGAAGGACAGAAAATTTCCTTCGTCTAGAATATCTGATAGGGTCTTTACTCCGGCATTATACAATTGTCGATAAAAAATGGATTTTTCGCCGATTGTGATAGTGATTGTTCCATAAGATCTCATTTTCCATTTCTTTCTTTGTTGTGGGAGTGTGAGCAGTATAGTATATGGGGGTTCGAGCGCATATTCTATATTATTTTCTATTTTTGATTTTACGAGCGCATTTTTCTATATTATTTTTTATATTATATTTCTAAACTATTTTTCCAACAATTAATCAACTGTTGGAAAAACCTAATGCTTAAATCAAATAATAAAATATTTATGAAACAAAAACTAAATAAATATAAGAATAAAATGTGGAGCCAGACCAAAACCCGGGACATCAGTCTGGAACCAAAACCTTGAATCAATATTGGGACCAATACTTATGTTATTAATATAACATATAATCATAATGGAAGCAATAAAAAAGATCTTCAAAAACAACAGATGTGATCATTGCAATAAAAAATACGGACTGTTTCCTTTTAATTGTAAATGTGGTGGTAAGTTTTGTACTGAGCATAGGTATTCATTTATACATTATTGTGATTTTGATCATCTCTCTTTTGAACGTGATATGTTGAAGATACATCTTCCAAAATTTGTAAAAGACAAAATTGCTAATAGGGTTTAAAAAAATATTAATTATTTTCTATATATAATATATAATGAATCTGTTTAAAACAAAAAAATGTGCTCTTTGTAAAGATAAATTAAAATCATATCATATTTACTGTGGGTGTATGGATTATATCTGTATGAAAACTAAATGTTTATTAATACATATTCAAGAGTGTAAATATTGTCAATATCATTATATAACTTATAAAAAAGGAGATTATATAATAACAACAAAACTAAGACTTATAAGATCACACGTACCACTACTAACTACTGAATTATAATATATTTATAAAAAATATATTCTGTATTAATAATATAAGATGACTTGCAACACTGTTATCCATGATGAATTTATTAATGATGGTGAAATGATGTGTCCATTCTGTGATCAACAATTAACAACATTTAGTAAAGCAGTTGAGCAATGCTGTAGTAAACAGGATGTGACAACTGTAAATGGTATGAATACCTGTTTGAATTGTGGTTTAGTTGATGGTTATGATTTTGTAACAGAGAACTTCAACTTTTATGACAAAATGTATTTGATACAACAAAAACCAATATATCATCGAAAATACCATATTGAGAATGTGATAAATAATATATCTTATGAGAATGATGTTCAATTGACTTATAATCAAAGGAAGCAGATTCATAAAGTATTCATTGAGATTGATAGTGTTCTTCATAAGGTTAATGATGAGCGTAAACGGATGATTAGTATTAAATTTATTATAAAGCAATTATTCAAGATGCTCGGGCTTCCTTACAAAGATATCCAAGTAACGAAGTCGAAGAGGACAATCAGATATTATTAACAATTGGTTGGTGATAGAATTCAGTTGATAATTAATAAGTGAATTTTTCATCGTATTTACTAAGATACTTATCAATAATAGGACTGTTGTCTGTCACATAATCATCAATGTTCTTCATTGTATTATGAATTTGACATGAATTGTAATTTCCACTTCTCATCATATCCCTTATCTCATTCAGAAGATGTTGATAGCTTTGGTAAGCATAAGTACAATTTTGGATCTTAAGATCAAGGTTTTTATGTGACATCCAACCCTGAATCAAAAGTGCTGCTGTACTGATTGCAATCAAACTGATGCCACCAGTTGCTATACTACTTGCTAAACCTCCAGATGCAAATATGATAGACAATGAGTTGCCTAATAATTTCCATTCTTTGAAACGTTTCAATGCCAGCTTGTAAGCAAAACACTTTTTATGATATGCGCGGTAGTACGATTTTAATTCATTTACCTGTTCTTCTGTTAATTCATCTGAAATGTGATTCTAGTTGAATATGCTTTTTCCCAACTCTTTCATATATATTAGTTTATATATTTATCTCAAATATTTTATGACAAAAAAATTTAACGATGCATAAATTTAATGTAAAACGTTGCATAATTACCCCCTTTTAAAGTTGTTCCACCATATCTCATACTCAAATAAATGTATGGATTGGTATTGATGTCAATGTGGAAAATAGTATTAAGAACAAATGGAGTCCAACTAGATTTTTGTATGATGGATAAACTGAAAACATCTCCATTATTGATTCTGAATTCATTATTAATTCCTTTATCAAAATCAGTGTAAATAATATGGTAAAAACCGGAAATTGATAATTGAATATGAGTCTTTTGGGAAGAAACGATTTTGAATGGATAAACATCAAAATCTCCAAACTCAACATAGTATTTTTCATTATGAATTAAATCATATGTGTAATGATGATATACATTTCTTAAAACCAATTCATCCACTATTGTTTTTAAAGTATCTAATTGTTTTTTATTAATAGCATCATCATCAGAAGTACCATCAGCTACTCCAGTTATCTTTTTATTACCCATATCAATAGGTACTTCATATTTGATATAATTATTATCATAATAATAAATACGATCCCATACATTTACTGGTACATCATTAACTATACCTTTGACACCATAAACAACGACATAAATAGTAGTTTGGGGATCAGTTTTACTTTTCAATCTTATGTCAATATCTAAATCATCAAAACTGGGAAAGATGATGTTTTTAGAAAAATGGATGATGCTTCTTGTACTTGTTCCATTTATTTTTGAATTTATTTTGATCACTGATAGAGTTCCACTTGATGCATTTAACTCAATTGTGATACCATCTTCAACATACATTTCATAGACTATTGTATAAGAACCTTTTGGTAAATATACCAAATCAATTGATAGTCTGGTACTATAATAACCTATACTTGAATCATAATCAATTTTGAATTCGTAAGCTTTTTTATTCACTGAATAAAAATCTTTATTCTGAACTCCTATTTTATGAATGTCATCATCAACTTCTTTGAACTCATCATTATCCATCACTCTTTTGAATACATTTTCTTTTTCAATGGACTCAATTGAATTCTCTTCTGATTCTTTAATTTTCTTATCAATTATACCATTTATAACTGTATTATTATCAACAATTGCATTAGCGACAAATTTTACATTAGCAGCATGTGTGGCTTGGTGATCTTCTGCTTCTTTCAAATTAATTATATTTTGATTTCCCATATCTAAATTTCCAGTCATTGCTTCACTTCCATCTGTTAATAAGTAATCTATCTCAGAAATGAAACGGACTAAATAGTCTCGTGTACTTTTTAAAAGTTCAAATTTAACAGCTTTATGTTTTATTTGTTCATAATTTGGATTTTCTCCATCATCTTCAACAATTGTTTTAACATTATCAATGAAATGTCCACTAGCATTAAAATCTGCATTCATTGCTACTGTGCCATCAACATGAATACATTTATCTGTATTTGCAGCATGTGGTATTTTAGCAATTTGAGAATCAACAAATGCTTTACTGACTAAACTGTTGTCATCAAAAATACCATCATAATAGGGTTCACAGTTTTTTATTATATTTTGATTGAGATTAAAGTATTGTTTTCCATCTTTATCTTTTAATTTTATAAAATTTGAGTTCAAATATCCTTTATTAACAACACTTCTCAAATCTTTTATTATAACACTATATTCATCATCTGGTTGATGATCAGAGACATTGTTAACATTGAGAATATAATTGTTTTCCATATTTAGATCTCCAAACATTGGTCTGCTTCCATACACCATAATGGTGTAGTATCTATATGGACTTTTGCTATTTCAGTGTCAACGTACTTCTTATTAGCAGCATTAGCATATGCTACAGGATCACCTAAACCATCAATAAGATTGCCATTGAGATTTAAATTCTCAAAATAGAGAATCATATGATTATCAACAACATCACGGACATTAAAAATAGTATGGTCGAAAGTTGTTGAGTATTTACCCTTCACCACTCTTGAATAAGACAGAAATTTAATGTTTTTATTGTATTGAGAACCATAATATCTGATTTGAAATCTTATCCCATCATCTACTCCAGCTCTTCCATCAGTTGTGAATTGAATGATTGATTTGGTGTATTTACCATCAATTTTATCACTGTCAAATGTTTTTATGATGAAATGACTGTCACCATGGACATTGAAAATTATTGTATCATCAACAAGAAAACCACCAGCATCACCAATAACAAATATTTCAAAAATAGAAGTGTAACTACCATTCTCTAATTGATTGCCTTTCATTTTTATACTAGACCAAGCTTGCCCACCAAAACCAGTATCATAACCTTCTTTCTCAATTATATATGCATCATTATGCGCTTTATGATTTTGAAAGAAATGGTCTGGTGATGTATTTGGTGGTTGTTTTACAGTTAATTGACTCTTGTCACCAAAGTCTTTATAAAATCGGAAACTTGGTTGTAAATGATAACTATTTTGACTCACTTTAGTATGTTCTTTCAACACTTTTAAACTAACTGCATCATTGTCGTCAGTAGACTCACCAATATTAGTTAATAGCTTCCCTTCAATATCATAATTACCATCATCTGTAAGTTTAAACCCAATACCAGGAGGTCCAGGAAGTGAACTTATAGTTTTTGATTGTGTTGGTAAAAGTCCGTTTGAATAACTCATATATAATTACTTTATACATTTTCATTGAAATTCTTAGTTATGAATTTTCGTGGCTTATCAACATATACAAAGCTATACGGTTCTTCAGTTGCTTTCTCATATGATTCTTTTGGAATACTATTTTCACGACAAATTAAACTCTTCTCATTAGCACTTGGGAATTCATAAATACAGAAATGTGAACAGTTCAATCTGATGTCTTTTGGTGTCTTGTAGCAACTTTGACTCAGATAAATCACACTGCAATTTTTATGTCGGCCTCGTATAAAATAGTCGATTAATGGTTTTTGATTTTTATCACATACATAATCATCAAAGATGACAATTTTCTGTGAGTCACTGTCAAGGTCTTGAACAGGAATGATATCATCATTACTTGCTTCAATAACATCATAACCTACTTCATCACTTATCGGTTGAAAGACATTCATAAGATTTTGATACTTTGACTGCTCTAAGTTTTTGGCATAGAGATGAACTTTATCAAAATACAGTAGATTGTAGATCAAATGCATCAATGTATTTGTTTTTCCTGATCCACTTGGACCACAAATCAGCATACGAAAACATTGATTAGGCATGAAATTGTGGAGTTGTTTAAAGTTTGAGACCACATCGTCTTTAACATCATAATTTGGTATTCTCATTATACTATATTAGTATATTAATTCAATATAACATGGTGTTCAACATGGTGTTCAACATGGTGTTCAACATAGTGTTCAACGTTGTTTTTTATATATGATTTTCCATTTTTATGTAATGTAATATTATAAGAATAAATGAGTTTACTTAAATGGCAAAAACTTGCAAATAGTAAATCTGAATTGGGTAAAAAAATAAATTAGGTTCGTGATACAATCAAACAAAATAAAATAAGTCAAGAGACAAGTCAATCATCATTTGAAAGGGTATTTAAACCAGTGACAAGTAAATTAGATGATGTAATTGACAGTAATTTGAATTTAGGGATGCCTCAAAGGAGAAAAAGACCACTGAAGAAAGGGGAAGTTCCAAATTACGGTATTGATATTGAAGATGAAGTTGAAGACATGGGTCTTGAGGATTTGTTTGGTAATAATGTACCACCACAACAAGAAAAACAAATAGTACCAAAACCACAAACATATGAACAATCGTTGTCAGACCTTCTGGAAGGAAAAAAAGAGATATACGTCGATCCCCAATATTTTCCTGGAAATCTTGGAGAGCAGCCACCTGAGCAGCCACTTGAGCAGCCACCTGAATATGATGATGATGAAGAAGTTGATTATGCAATGGAGGATGAAGATTATAATAATAAAATTTTAGATGATATGGGTATTATGAATTATACAAATGTAAATATGGTTCTCGATCAGCCAGATATGACCCCCCAAAAGGCTAGGGCGTATCTAAGAAAAGTAGTAAAGCAGGCTGAGTTTAAAAGAAAACAACTTAGAGGTTTTAAGGCAACAACCACAAAAGAGTATAATAAAGGGGTTATATCAGCAGCTGAAAGGCAGGAGAGAAACAAAAGGATAGAAAATGCTAAAAATGTTTTAACCGAATACATTAATTACCATGATAGTAGACTGAAAACATTGTATGGTTTAGGGATTAGAGGCCGAAGAAGAAGACAGAGAGGTGGAAATGTTATGTTTTTCAATGATGTAAAGCAGCTTCTCAAGAAATTACAATTAATTATTGGTGAAGTTATTGCAGGTAACACATCAATTCAGATGAGAAATATGGGAGTAAATATATTAGACACATTATTGAAAATGTCAACAATCAATAGACCGCAATACTATCAACTGTATAATCAATATTTCAAAGTACAATTGTGTAATGTTATTGTATATATGGATCGTGAGATAGTATTATCATCATATAGTGTTAAAAATCAAAGAAACAACACTCCTCAAAATTTCACAATAAAATTTAACAAGCCTTTAATATTGGATAACAATTCACAATATGTAGTGGGTCTGAACAGAATAATCAATATGTCATTCACTTGGTTCAATGTCAATCTCTCATATAACAATCAATTAATAAAGTACAGCTCCGATAACGGTTCAACATTTGAAAACATCATTTTTCCACCAGGAGTTTGGAATTATACAGACTTCAACTCATATATAAAAAATATAACGAAGATTGTCAAAGATGGTAATAATGATAATGAGTATCCTATCACTCTTGAATTCGATGAAACAACATTCAGGGTCACGGCTACATTAGCTAAGAATTACCAACTTGAATTAACAGCAAGCAATTTCAATGATCTTATTGGGTTCGATCAACAAGTTTTAAAAAATCGAATTAATTTAGGTACAAAAGTGCCTAATCTCAGTCAAGACACTGACATTCTCAATATTCATTGCGACTTGATAAATGAGTCACTTGTTGATGGTCAAGACACTGACATTATTTATTCTTTTTCAACCAGTGTTCTCAGACCAAGTTACTCATTCACTATTGAACCACGTAGAGTTACATTTAATCCAACCAATAAAAACAGCATAAGCAGTATCAGGATACATATAACAGATGGAAAAAGAAGACTAGTCAACTTAAATGGAGCAGATACATCTTTCTCGTTGATATTAAAAAAGTTGTAATTATCTAACATAATACTATAAATGAAACCATTTGCATTTGCAAGAGTTTATCATCCAAAACTTGGTATATTTGTAGATAAACATCTAGGTTCTGGTATTATTGTTGATAATATTTTCAAACCTCTCAGAAAGGCTACAACATCGATTGCAAGATATTTTGGTAATAAAGCTGGTGAGAAGGCATCGAAATCAATAATTAAAAAAGTTGGTAGAGATACTAATGAAAATAAAGAAGACATGATAATGAAAAGTCTTAGAAATATGAAAATTGGTGATTCAAGACAAAAATATCTTCCACAACCTATGAAACATCAAGAAGAAAGTACTGATATTTTGATCAACAGATTGCTATCAGGATCAGGTTTAAGAAGAAGAAATAGAGTTAAATTTATGTAATATAATAATATAATGGCTTTCAGATCAAGTGAATATTTACAAAGATATGAGTTGGTTAGATATCAACTGGATGATGTTATTCGAGCACCAGCTAATGGTCAACACCAAGAAAAAACTGGGTATAAGTTTACTATCAATGATAGGTCTTCATTTTACGATTGGTACAATGATTATTTCGAGGTGCAATTCCAGTTGCAAAAATTAGCTGATGGAT
Source organism: Catalaphyllia jardinei (assembly GCA_022496165.2). Taxonomy (NCBI): domain Eukaryota; kingdom Metazoa; phylum Cnidaria; class Anthozoa; order Scleractinia; family Caryophylliidae; genus Catalaphyllia; species Catalaphyllia jardinei. The sequence continues at coordinate 22,411,396 of CM042750.1, read as the reverse complement.
CACGCTATGTAGTTGCTGATCGTGCAGCAGTTATAAATGGAGCCCACTCATTGATTAACCATATCATGATAAAAAGTGCTGGTAAAATTGTGTATGATACCACTAATCTCCATAAAGTTACTTTTGTTAAAAACCTTTTAGAATACAGTGATGATTATAGTCGTAGCGTTGCTAAAAACTCTCTTTGGTATTTGGATACAGATGGCACTTCTGCCAACACTAATACAGGTTTCGAGGCTAGAAAACTTTTGATGACAGACGCAAATGTTCTCAAAGATGTTAATGTAATCATACCTCTTAATCGTTACGGTTTTTTTGAAGAGTTAGAAGATCGAATGTTAATCCCTATGCAACTTCAATTCAATATTGCTTTACAGAATGACGATGAATTGATATTTAAAGCTAATGCTGTAGATGATGGTAGAGTAGTTGTTAATAGATTCTTGCTATGGATACCAAGAATGACACCAAAAGACAGCATATTTGATAAGTTTGTTGCATCTTTTTTAGCTAAACAAACTTGGAAGTATAGAAGGGAATTGTATGAAGTTTCTGCACCAACACATAGCAGTGGATTCTTCCAGATCTCTTCCAGTATTGACAATGTTTTGTCGATCATGATATATGTACAACGAAATAAAACAAATAATCAAGATGAGAATCCATACATATTTGATACTTTCAAACTAGATTCAGCTGACAATGCTGCTGCTAATCTTCGAACCATTACAACATGTAGATTGGAATACGGTAATGGAATCTTTTACCCAGAAACTGAGTATGATTCAGAATCAAAAGTTAGAATTTTCAACAATTTGATGTTTTATGGTATGAGAAAAAATAATTACAACAGCGGAACACAGCTCAATCTATCTAATTACAAATCTCTTTTCCCTCTCATTTATTTTGATTTAGCATTCCAAACAAAGAAAGTTACAAGAGATCCAAAACAGTTGATTTTTAGATATAAGTTAAATGCAAATACTTTACAAAATGATGCTTTTAGTGTCCATGCCATAGTACTATATGAAGAAGTTGTCATCGACAAGGTTGGAAATGAATTAGTAATAGTGTAGTAATTTTTTTTTTTTGACTATGTTTTGTAATAGGAAATTATATAACATATATTATATACAAGAAATGACGCAGCTTTTTGCAATAAATGTTAAACTATCAAAAAATCAGAAGAAGAATATTGGTGATGCTTATAGTAAAAGAGAAACAGTCGTCATAAGGCTAACTAATGACTCTCTTAATGGAAATGACACTCTACATGTCCCAGCTACAGTGAAGAAGAGATTGGAGAAGAATCGGAAATTGAATAAAGGTATGGACATCAAACTTTCCAAGACTAATATCAGAAAGCAAGTTGGTGGCAGTTTGTTGACTTCTGCTCTGTCTCTCGCACGCGTATTTGGACCAACCATTGCGAAAACCCTTGGATTAGCAGCTTTAGCGGGAGCAGCTAGTACAGGCGCAAGTCAAATTGTTAAAAAAATATCTGGAAATGGTCAAAAAGGAGGTTTCCTCATTCCACAAAACAAAATTAACAAACTCATAGCAAACAAACATCTTTTATCCGATAAACAGAAGAAAGATATATTGGATGCCCTTCAATCAGGTTCTGGTGTTGTTGTAAAACCAACAAAGACACAATCAGGTGGTTTTCTTGGAACTTTACCTGCTAGTATTGGTATTCCATTGGTGTTGAAAGCTTTAACTGGCCGTGGTGCCCCAAGGATGGGGCGTCCTAAAAAGGGTGGTCAAGGAGCTCCAAGAATTGGTGCATACCCATACAGACCACCACCTTTTATAGGGTCATGGGATAATAAAATCGGTTACGGAACCAGAAAAAAATCAGAGAGTCCATATTGTGGAATTGGAAAGACACCAAAAAATAGAACTAAAGGAACAATGGATCAATGTTTAAATAAAGGTCAAATCAGATATTATGCAATTGAAAGTGTCCCTCAACCAATATTAAAAGCATTCTTAGATGCAAATCTCACAAACAAACAAAAACGCCATCTTGAGGCCCTTGTAGGATTTAAAAGAAAAAAGAAAGAAAAAAAAAGAACAACAAAAAAAGGAAGGAGAAGGTCTCCTTCTAGGTCCAAACAGTCCATTCAATTCAATTCCACTAGTCGGAGCAATACTATGAAACCTAAATTCCATAAAAACATACCACTAAGCAATCATGATCTACTAAAATGGTGCAGATATCTCAACATCCCAATCAATGATGTTTTATCAAGAGATGGTAATGTTCCTCATAATCACAACCAAGCATTATTTATTTACAATCTTGAACCATCATATATGAGTGGAAGCCATTGGGTAGCTACTTATGTAAAAGATGGTGTGATAAATTATTTTGATAGTTTTGGTATGCCTCCTTTTCAAGAAATGGTAAATCGTGCGAAAAGAAAGAATTTAACTCTGCTTCATCAAAATAATCAGATTCAGAATATAAAAACAACCACATGTGGATACTTTTGTTTATACTTTTTGAATGAAATGAATAAGGGGAAGTCGTATCATGATTTATTAAAAGTGTTCAATATACATGATACAATGGATAATGAGATATTTATTATGAAGTATTTCCAAAATATCTAAATTATATCAGCTATATAAAAACAATATAAAATATATATATAAATGGTGAAATCATATTGTATTAAACAGAAAAAGCAAACTGAATGCGTTCCAGGCAGTGAACGATATGTTAAACCTAAAAATGGGCGTATGATGTTGAAATGCACTTGTGCTGAATGTGGGATAACAAAGACTAAATTTGTTAAAAACCAAAAAAAACTAATTAAGCCCTCACAAGATGGGGGCTTACTAGGAGAACAACTGCTTAAAAGTGGTGTTAAAGGTTTATTCAATCTTGGACGATTTGGAGCTGCAAAAGCTGTTAAATCAGATTTTGTCAAACAAAAAATAAAAAAGACGGCCAATCACTATCTTGATCAAGCTTTGGACAGTTTCACATCAGATTTATCAAAAAAATTGGATCCAACACATAGTGGTAAAGGATTACCAATACCATTTCCATTTGTAGATTGGAAGAAAGCTTGGAATGTTCTCACTGCACCTGGATTGTTTAAAGGACCTGAAGTGAGTGCAAAAGAGGGTAGAGCTTTGGTTGCTAAATACAAGAGACAATGCAAAGCTTACAAAGATGCTGGAGGTAGCAGATCATACAACTCATGGATTAAATGGAAAGGTTATGGTAGAGGGTTAGACATCCATAATGCTATTCTCAAGGTTGCACCAAAAAAGGGTTTTGTGATGCCTGGACATAAGTATACAGGCCCTGGAAACCCTCTTGAAGAGCAACTGAGGTATGATCCCAATACTGGTCAGATACTTGAGATATATCAACAACCAACAGGTAGAACAGATGCAGTCAGTATGCAGCATGATGTTGATTACTCAGTTTGCGGTAATACACCAAAAAGTGATCAAGTGAAGTGTAAGAATGAAGCTGATCGTAAGATGGTTAAAGCTCTTGATGCAATTCCTTGGAAAGATCGACAATGGGGACATACTATTGCTAGAAATGCTATAGCAGCTAAGTCAAAATTAGGCATGGGTGTGAAGTCAAAAAACGGGAAAAGCCGTCGAGTGAAGAAAACTGGAAAGAAAAATTAGCTGATGAGTTACATACACCCATAAAACGAAATTTCACTCGGCGGCGTGTAATCACAAATCATATCGATGAAATATGGGCAAGTGATTTAGTTGAAATGCAGCAGTTCAGTAAATGGAACAAAGGTTACAGATATCTTATTATGGTTATTGATGTATTCAGCAAATATGGTTGGATCGTTCCATTGAAAGATAAGAAAGGTGAATCTGTCACTGAAGCATTCAAAACAATATTCAAGGAAGGTAGAAAACCACAATATCTATGGGTTGATAAGGGAAAAGAGTTCTATAACAAACATTTGAAAGACCTATTAGAGAAAAATGGGATACAAATGTACTCAACTGAGAATGAAGAGAAGTCATCAGTAGTTGAAAGATGGAATAGGACAATTAAATCTAAAATGTGGAAGCAGTTCACAGTTCAAGGTAATACAATGTATCTAGACATGTTACCTAAACTAGTAAAACAATACAACAACACAAAACATTCAAGCATAAAAATGACACCAGTTGAAGCTTCAAAGAAAAAGAATGAGGGTATAGTTTACTTCAATTTATACGGTGATATGGAAACATCAAAACAGAAACCAAAATTTAAAATAGGTGATAAGGTCCGAATATCTAAGTATAAACGGAATGTGTTTGATAAGGGTTATACACCAAACTGGACAGAAGAAGTGTTCATAGTTGATAATATCCAATACACTAATCCAATAACATACAAAATAAAAGATCTCAATGATGAATACATACAAGGGAGTTTTTATGAACCTGAATTATTAAAAGCCAAACAGGATGTATTCCGAATTGATAGAGTCATTCGCAGAGATTATAAGAAAAAACAAGCTCTGGTGAAGTAGAAGGGGTATAGTGATGATTTTAATAGCTGGATTCCAATGAAGGATTTAGGAAATATATGAAAATGATATAAGAACAAGTTATGTAATCTTATATTGTAAGGACAATACAGTATGCTTGACATAATGTATTATGTAAACACAGTATACGCTGTTATTGCTATTAATGATAGCCAAAAATATCATTATTTTTGACTATTACACTTTTTCTATGGTAACACTTTTGGCTATTTTTAAAAGTTTGATCACAGTTTGGACATTGGTATTCCTTGTTTTGCCATTTTTTAATTGATTCTATTTGGTGTTTCTTTTTTTCTTCATCTGAGACTATTCGCGGTCTTATATTTGCTGATTTCTTATGGTTCTTTGGTAAGTCTTCTTGTTTAATATATTCAAATGTATAAGAATGACCATCCTTCTTTGATTTACCTGATTTACAATTGTTGATACCTTCACAAGCCATTTTGACGATACCAACATTTATTTGAAGATGCTGCTGGATGGCGTACATGCTGTTGAAATATAACACTTCGTTGGTGCTCTTATTTATTGCTTTCACACATTTTTTATTCTTATGATTTTGTGAAACAAAAGTATAATCCCGATCCTTTGCTGACTTTTTGCAATTCTTTTGTTGTGTTATAAGTTGGAGATTAGATAATCGATTGTCTTCCTTATTATTATTGATGTGGTCGATAACTTTCCCATCTGGTATCAATCCATTATAACATTCCCAGATGAATTGATGGACATAATACCTTTTACGACCTGATTGACTATGTTTTCTCACAAGGCAAATCATGTAACCATTATGATTCTTGTTTCCTTTGTTGGGTGTTTGTTTGATGATATGTATGATGTTTCCATCTTTGGAACCGGCATATAGATTATAAATTGGATGAGCAGTGTAAACACAATCGTTAACTATAATTTTTGTCATTATAATATAAATTATAACCAAACCTTTATATAATTTTCAAAAAAATCTTGAATTCGAAAGTGACTTAAAGACTTGGCACATTAGAATATTATAAGAAAAATGCAGCGAAAAGTTATCTCAACATATAGTATGAACAACTTGTCAAAACTAACCAAATCTCAACTGATTAATTTAATATTGAAGCAGAATGAGAAAATAAAACAATTGTTTCAGCAAAATATGAAACAACAGGTTAAAACACAAGACATACCAACACCTTTACCAAGGAAAAATGTAAAACAGATGGTACAAAAATATGAAAACAATATTATTGATCCACCATCAGAATTTAGGGATAAGCCAGTACCTTTACCAAGGAAAAATGTAAAACAGATGGTACAAGAATATGAAAACAATATTATTGATCCACCATTAGAATTTAGGGATAAGCCAGTACCATTACCAAGGACTAAAAAACCAATTCCAAAACCAAGGACCAAGAAACCAGTCCCAACCCCTAGAACCAAAATTGAGGAAACTGCTAGAGCTCTAAAGGGTTACACAAAATCCTATGAAATCAGCATCAGAAATAATAAAGATCCTCTTAATCAACTGCAAAACACAAGAAAAGCAGTTGAATATCATATTGTTAAGATGCTAACATCTATGAAAGGTATAAAATTTGTTGAAACGCTTAAAGTGACATTCAAAAAATCAACAAATGATAAATAATATACAAAACCGCTCATTTCAATAGCAAACCTATTACCATCATTAATAACACAGAAAACCCTGAAGCATTACAATTATCAAAACAACAAATCTTAAATCTGATAGCTCAATGGATTTCTGAAGGTTCGGGTTGGACCATTGAATCTGTTGACAATCATTATATTAATATTGTACAGTATAAGCCAATGAAAGGCTCATCATATATTAAACTACCCTCAGAACTCAGACATCATAAAAAAGGATTGATTAATATGAAAAATGAGGATAATGAATGCTTCCGATGGTGTCACATCAGACGATTAAATCCTCGAGACAAAGATCCACAGAGGATTAAAAAATCGGATAAACAATATGTTAAAAATTTAGACTACTCTGGAATTGAATTCCCAATAACAACAAAGCAGTATAATAAAATTGAAAAGCAAAATGAGATTAATGTTAATGTATTTGGATATGAAAACAAACAGCCATATCCCATTTATGTGTCAAAAGAAAAATATGACAGACATATGAATTTATTATTGATAACTGAAGATAAAAATAAACATTATGTTTTAATTGAAGACTTTGATAGGTTTATGTATAACCAAACAAAGCATAAAGAAAGGAAGCACTTCTGCATGTATTGCCTTCAGTGTTTCAGCTCTGAAATAGTCTTGAACAATCATAGAGATAATTGTATTCAAATTAATGGAGCACAAGCAGTAAAAATGCCTGATCCTGATAACAATATCCTAAAATATAATAATCATAATAAACAACAGCCTGTGCCATTTGTGATTTACGCTGACTTTGAAGCTATCACTGAAAAGATATCTGGTTGCCAACCCAATGACAACAAATCATTTACAGAGGTATACCAGAAGCACACAGATTGTGGCTATGGTTATAAGGTTGTCTGTTGTTATAATGATAAATATAGCAAAACTGTTAAAACGTATAGAGGTGAAAAGGCAGTTTTCAAATTCATGGAAGCTATGTTGGAAGAAGTCAAATATTGTAAGAGAGTGATGAAAAAAGAATTTAATAAACCATTGAAAATGACAAAAGAAGATGAAAAGCAATTTCAAAAAGCTGAAGAATGTCATATTTGTGATAAAAAATATACTGATAAAGATATTCAAGTTCGAGACCACTGTCATATCACTGGTAAATATAGAGGATCTGCTCATCAAGATTGCAATTTAAAACTTAGAGTAAAACCAGAAGAAGTAAAAATACCTGTTATATTCCATAATCTCCGTGGTTACGACTCTCATTTCATTATGCAAGAGATTGGAGCCATTGTTAAGAAGTATGTTTATAAAAATAAGAAAGGTGAGGAGCAAGAGATTACCATCAATGCCATCCCTAATAATATGGAAAAGTATATGGCGTTCATGCTTGGTAATAGCTTAGTTTTCCTTGATAGTTTCCAATTCATGAGCTCCAGTCTAGAAAAATTAGTGAGCAATATGCCAAAAGAATCATTAAAATATACCTCTGAAGTATTTGAAGGTAAAAAATTAGATTTGATGACTAGAAAAGGAGTTTATCCTTACGACTACATGGATAGTTTTAATAAGTTTAAAGAACAACTACCATCAAAAGAAGAATTCTACAGTATTTTAAATAGTGAACATATATCTGATGAAGATTACAAACACGCACAAAATGTTTGGAATAAATTTAATTTGAAGAATATGGGTGAGTATCATGACTTATATTTGAAATCAGATATCCTATTATTAGCAGATTTGAGAATTTTAGGAAAACATGTCTTGAATATTATAAGTAAGATCCATGTCATTATTTCACCTCTCCTGGTTTATCATGGGATGCTATGTTGAAGATGACTAATATCAAATTAGAACTTATAACTGATATTGATATGTTTCAGTTTATTGAAAAAGGTTTACGAGGTGGTATCAGTTATATTGCTAATCGTTATGGTAAAGCAAATAATAAATATATGAAAGAATACAATAAGAAAGCGCCCTCAAAGTATATCATGTATCTTGATGCAAATAATTTATACGGTTGGGCTATGAGTCAGTATCTACCCACAGGAGGATTCAGATGGATGACACAAAAACAGATTTTGAATTGGATTTAGCTAAGTATAGAGAAGACAGCAAGAAAGGATTGATATTAGAAGTCGACTTAGACTACCCAAAAGAACTACATGACCTACACAATGACTACCCACTGGGACCAGAAAAGGTGAAAGTAACAAATGATATGCTATCTGATTACTGTAGAAAAATATCTGAGAAATATAATATATCAATTGGTTTGGTTCACAAGCTTATACCAACCTTAAGGAAAAAAGAAAAGTATGTTTTACATTATAGAAACCTTCAGTTATATATGGATCTTGGTTTGAAGGTTACCAAAGTACATCGAGTACTAAACTTTAATCAATCCCCTTGGTTAAAACAGTATATCGATTTCAATACTGAAAAACGGACAAATGCCAAAAATGCTTTTGAAAAGGATTTCTTCAAACTGATGAATAACAGTGTATTCGGTAAAACAATGGAGAATATCAGAAAGCGAGTAGATGTTAGATTAGTTACTGATGAAAAGAAATTATTAAAATTAACCAGTAAGCCAACCTATGTCAGTAGTAAGATCTTTAATAAGAATCTGGTGGCTGTACATAAAATAAAAGAAACCCTCACTCTGAACAGACCAGCATATGTGGGGATGTGTATCTTAGATTTGAGTAAGACTTTGATGTATAATTTCCATTACAATTATATTAAAGATAAATATGGAAGTAAAGCCAAGTTGTTATTTACAGATACAGATAGCTTAACATATGAGATTGAAGCTAAGGATGTGTATCAAGACTTTTGGAAAGATAAGCATAAGTTCGATAATAGTGATTACTCTGAGAGCTCACCATTTTATAATAAAGATAATAAGAAAGTGATTGGTAAAATGAAAGATGAAGCAGCAGGAGTTCCAATCACTGAGTTTGTGGGCTTACGATCAAAAATGTATAGTTACATGAAAGATGATCAGAAAGGAGGAAAGACTGCCAAGGGAATTAAAAAGAATATCATCAAGAAAAACATCACACATGAAAACTATAAAGATACACTCTTGAATAATAAACAGATGTTTCACAAAATGAAAACAATTAGCATAAGCTTGGTACCAAGCTTACAACCATAAGCTTGGTAGTTATGAAATAAACAAAGTATCACTCAGCTGTTTCGATGATAAAAGATACTTGCATGATGATGGAATAACAAGCTATGCATATGGTCATAAGAATATCAAACATTAATTTTCATAATATCAAAGTTTGGATTCAGATTGATTACCCGGGTTAGGTCTGACATCTATATTTGATTTCACATTCTATTATATTCCGTTATAAATTTTCATAACACAAAAGTATAAAACAAAAGTATAAAACAAAAGTATAAAACAAAAGT
>CM042750.1:22378385-22401793 GCA_022496165.2 Catalaphyllia jardinei | reverse complement strand
ACAAAAGTATAAAACAAAAGTATAAAACAAAAGTATAAAACAAAAGTTGAACATAAAAATAGTTTCAAACTGATTACTCGAGTTAGGTTTGAATTTTATATTAATTTTCATATTACATTTTATTATAAAAGTATAACATAAAAGTTGGTTCCAGACTGATGTCCCGGGTTTTGGTCTGGCTCCACATTTTATTCTTATATTTATTTAGTTTTTGTTTCATAAATATTTTATTATTTGATTTAAGCATTAAGTTTTTCCAACAGTTGATTAATTGTTGGAAAAATAGTTTAGAAATATAATATAAAAAATAATATAGAAAAATGCGCTCGTAAAATCAGAACAGAAAAATGCGCTCGTAAAATCAAAAATAGAAAATAATATAGAAAATGCGCTCGAACCCCCATATACTATACTACTAGTGTGCTCGATAATCTCTTCCCAAGCATTCAAGACGTCGCGGTAAAAAAGTGGAAGGAAGGACAATTCAGGCAAAGTTTTTACAGAGAAATTACATTCGAAAAGCAGTGGACAACCCACGTGATGTAATAGATTGAAGGGTATTTTCTTCCAGGACTGCGTTTGAGGATTGAGGAACCGTCTTACCCAACCTACTTTCAGCGATTTATTTATAATTTTAAAGTCGGGCATATTAAGTCCGCCGTCCTTAATCTTACCAATCATTGTGGAATGATTTTAGGCAGTTTGTGATTCCATATGAAGCTAGAAAGAAGCTTACCCACTTGGTCAACAAACCCACTGGGTACACTCAGAACAGAGGCAATTAAAACTATCTTTGAAAGAGCTAAATTTTTTTTTGTTTATTTTCCTGTAAAGTGTGAGATCTCTTGATGACCAGATGTTAAGGCATTTTTCTAGCGCACGCGATCTTTTTTCGAAATTATCTTTTGCGGATATTTCCTAGTCGCGAGAGAAGCAAACGCCCAGACACACACACTTCGGAGGCCAGTTAATGCCAAAGAGATTTGTGGGTTGTGGATTGTTTTTTCCCAACCACATTTCCTCTGTTTTTGATCTGTTTAGTTCCAATCCCGAACAACTTTTAAAAGCATTTCATTTCTCAAAAAGTTTTACAACTGAATCTATGTTACGCACGAAACAGGTGTCGTCTGCACATTGTGAAAGCTTATACTCTGCATATTGTGAAAGCTTATTTATACCCCTTATCGACTGGTCATCTCTTATTGAATTTGCTAAAATTTCAACAGCAATGACAAAGAGTATACCGGAAAGCGGACACCCCTGTCTAACGCCTCGTTGTAATTCGAAAAAGGGCGTTGCGTAGCCATTATTAATAACGCAGTTCTGGATGTTTTTGTAAAAAAATCTTAATCCATTGTATTAAAGGATTAAAAGATTCTAGAGCCTTTATAATAAAATTCCATTCTAAACTGTCAAAGGCCTTTTTAAAGTCTAGAAACAATGCTATGCCTGAGATATCTAAGGTATCTGTGCATTCAATAATATCCGCGATTAAGCGTACATTTTGTCCGATAAAGCGGCCTTTAATGTAACCGGTCTGGTCTCCATGAATAAGGCTGGGAAGTACTTTCGCAATTCTGGCAACGATTGCCTTAGTGGCAATTTTGTAATCTGTGTTTAGTAGAGAGATGGGTCTCCAGTTATCTAGAAAAACCTTATTTTTTATCTTTTTTTGGAACAAAAATGCAATAGTCAGAGCTGAGTAATTATTCCTCTTTTTTGCGAAATCGAAAGCTCGCCGAACTCGAAGGCGTAATTGACACTGTCGACTAATTCCTGTCCTAACAGCTCCCAAAATTTCAGGTAAAATTCGGCAGTTAAGCCCTCCGTGTAAAGGTTTTGGTAGTACCTGAGTTCCTCTGTCAGTATTTCAGCTGGGGTAACCAGAGGGCTATCGCCGACTTTTAGTAGTAGTTATTGGAACGATTTCGTTTCTCGAGGTTGAAGAAATTACGAGTGCTACGCTCTCCTTGCTCCCACCACCTTGCTTTGCTTCTAATCATGGCGCCTTCTGTTTTGTGCGTTGAGATCTGTTCAAGTTTCAGTTTTACCTCATAAAATTTTGCTATAGCCTCCTGTCCAGGGTTCGCACACATTAATTTGTGTAGTGACGAGAATTGTTGTTGTAACGCAGCCTCTTCATTCTTTTTGTTCTTTGCGATTTTTTTGCAATAACTTATTGTGAAGCTTCTAATTTCCATTTTCAGCATGTCCCAGTATAGCCTTTTATCCTGCAAATAGCTGTATTTTTCCTTTTACTCTGGAATATTTTTACTCAACTCCTCGACGAAACAATGATCATTTAGAAGTGAGTTATTGAATTTGAAAAAACCAGGACCTCTCCTAATGAAATCGTCTGACTGTATATTGAACGATACAGCTGAATGGTCAAACGGAGTAATGGTACATTCTCTCTTTTACTTGTGTGAGCAAATGTTTTGACACCAACCAGTAATCGAGCCTGTATTGAATTGCTGATGCGTTCTGATGCCAGGTGAATAATGACTCATTAGGGTGAAGTTCCTCCAGAGATCCACCAGATTGAAAGAATTGCATAAATTGAGAATGGAATCAATTAGTTGTTGTTTTTGCTCCGTAGGTCAACCTCCTTCTTTGTCTCCTGGTGTTAAACAACAATTTAGGTCGCCTCCTATTATAATGTTCTCGTCGGCATACTTTCAAAGGCGTAATTTCAGAGTTTCAAAGAATTCTAACTGCACTTTTTGATCATTCGGAGCGTAAACATTGATAAAAATAAACCTGAATTCGTCGATTTTATAGCGCAAAATAATTAGTCGACCTTTTTGGTCAGTTTCATAGTTTTCCACTTCAACATCCAGGGATGGATTGAACAAAATAAGAGTGCCACTACTGTGTTTTGTTCCGTGGGAATAAAACACCTTGCCTCCCCATTCGGCTGACCATACTCTTTCTAGATTTCGTGAGCTATAAACCTCTTGGAGGAAAATTACTTGGAACCTGCGCTCATGTAACCATGAAAAACTTGCCTCCTTTTACGCGCATTGTTTAAACCCCTGACATTTAGAGTAGTGCAAGACAAACTGTAAGCTATTGGCAAAAAAGAATGAGATAATTTAAACATGTATACATACCTGCACTTATACTTTGCGGTGATAGGCGAAAGATCTTGCTTAAGAAATTGGAGTCCAAGCGTGTGATCCATTGAGCTTTTACACTGGACATAACTTTAACCTTAACAAATAATATATATAAATGCATATAGCTATACAATAACACATAAACACTGACATACATACGCTTACCAAAGAGAGCCTTTGGTGGCTCAGTGGAAGATGAATAAACTCGAGTGGTGCTTTGAGCTAAGAATAACCTTACGAAGCAGACCCAAAAGGGAACGAGCAGGAGTATACACTGACTCCGAAGCCCACTTATCTTACGCTTTGGTGACTAATTGTGGCCTATTCTTTATTTGCAACCACGTGACCAAAAGTCGCTACGTCAGACGCGGCCGCCATGTTGGGGGATAACCAAGCTTTCAAAATGGCTGCCTCTGGGGGCGTTCCCGATGTGAACATTCAGTATTCGGATTATTTCGCAGGTCTGGAGGGGCCAGCGAAGTTGAGGTACCAGGAAAAAATAGCTGTTTGTGGCTTCGACCCATATGCGTTGAGAAAAAGTGATTTCTCCGAAAACATCGAGCTTTTGCCGAAGGTTCAATATCCAGATATTGTGAACTATTTGGTATTGCAAACCTCGTGGGCTACAAAAACCCAAATGAAGGCCTACAAATCGATGGACGCATACAATTTCTTTGTGTCTGGATGGGTGAATACTCTTTGCATACGATCTGTTGATGCCGATAAAGTTGTTATGTTCGCCAGGGTAAGTAAGTGTATTTTTTATGATCTCTGATCGAGAGAAGCAAACAGATCAGATCAACTTCAGATAATGCTCATGTTTTAATAGTTGATCTTGACACGACTTATCACTTAAGCTTATAGTGCTCACATTTTTTGCGAGTGATATTACATTTTTGAAGGGATATCAATTTTCTATTTAAAATTAAGACTTATTGTCTACCCTCAACAGGTGAATCACTCACAGAGAGCCCGGGACACCCCACTTAGAGTATGGTTTCTGGCAGAAATATGTGGAACTGTTATTGCTGCCCATTGTGATTGTGGGGGCAGTACTTTTTGCTGTGGAGGCTGGTGTTAGAATTAGAGATGCTACCACATGCACACAGGAAAAGAACAAATGGCTTCTCCCAAGTCATGTGAGAGAAATCCCCTACTTACCTGTCAGTGAGATGGATTTTACATCTGCTAAAAAGAAGCACGAATTGATGGTGGAGAAACGAGTTACTCCTATGGCTACTAGATCAAACCCTGGGATCCAAAATACCAGGACACCTGCACCAACCTCAGAAGAGCAGAAAAGCTTTTTAGTAGTATTTCTGGCTCTGCAGTGAAACCAGCAGTCTTGTCCCTTGTCACACCATTTAATGAGCAGCATACTTGTAAAGAAATTGATAATGTACCAAAGCCCTTGCCCGATAGCTTATTTAAAGAAGAGTGCATTCAGTTGAATTACACAGAGTTGCTGCAGCAGTGTCAACAAATATAGCTTGAAGTTACACCTGATGAGTGTCAAGCAATAGAAACTTCAACAAGAAAGCAGTCACTGAGTAAAGTTTGGTACCAACAACGGGCAGGTCGTATAACAGCTTCCAATCTGAAGTCTGCTTGCAAAACAAATACAGCTAAGCCCGCTAAGAGTCTTGTGAAATCCATATGCTACCCTGAAGCCCATAATTTTTCAACTGCAGCCACAAGGTGGGGTTGTGAACATGAGGGCAGGGCTCGCAAAGCTTATCAGATAGAAATCAATCGATACCACGAGTCTTTAACAGTTTCTGACAGTGGTCTCAATATTGATCCAAGGTGGCCATACTTAGGTGCCTCTGCTGATGGGATTGTTGACTGCAAATGCTGTGGGATGGGTGTATGTGAAATAAAATGTCCATATGCATATAAGAATTCCACAATTGCTAAGGCTGCTGGCCAGAAAAACTTTTGTTTAAAGAAAGATGAGTTTGGTAAAATTCATCTTGACAAAAGTCATGCCTACTACTACCAAGTTCAGGCCCAGATATTTATCTGTGGGGTTGAATATTGTGATTTTGTGGTGTGGACAACAAGAGGTCTCTTTGTGCAACGAATTCTTCCTGACCAAGAGTTTTTGGAAAATGCACTCTCTGCTTCCTCTGAGTTCTTCAGCAAGTGCATTTTACCTGAAATTGTAGGGAAGTACTATACATGCCCAGGGTGTGAAGCTCAAGCCATTCTATCTTCTTCAACATCATCTGGTGATGAAGATGAGGAAGGGCCATGGTGCTATTGTCAACAAGATTTGGAAGGCAGCACATTAATTGGCTGTGATAATGATTTGTGCAAAATAAAATCGTACCATATGTCATGTTTGAAGTTGAAGGAAGAGCCTGAAGGTGACTGGATCTGTCCAACTTGTTATAGACAAACGTGACTGGGCAATCATAATTAAAATGCCAAGTTTATTCAATTGTACCACTAACACAAAAAACATTACTTTGGGCTGCTCCATTTATTGTCAAAATGCAAACTGAACTTTATGGTTGTTTCAAATATGTGAAGACCTAGGATGACTAGCATCAGTTACATAACTAAACAAATTATTGTTGCCTGTCAATGGTGCACCTTTAAGGGTGTGTTTTAACAATTAGTCAACGTGAGAATTACTGAAGACATTGAAGAACAAATTGTGGCTTGCCTTAACTACATCTTAACCCTTTACCCCCTAAGAGTGCCCAATGGCGCACAACGTCATAACTTTGTCAATATTTGATGGATTTCTATAAATTTTAGGGGTATACCTACTATAGTAGAATTTTGATACATTTTTTAAGTCATTAATTTTTGCATTGTAAAGGAATTTCTCTCAAAATGTTTACCTCTTTCATAGCTGCTGATGTCAGTTCTTAAATAAGCTGATCAGTGGTTTTCAAATGGTATATTGTGCACAGGCAGAGTGTCTTTATTTGCCAATTAATCTGACGTTTGCCTTAGGGGTAAAGGATTAAAGACCTTTGTATGAAAACGTGTGCATAAAGTACCTGTAGTCAAATTGGCTGTAAGTTCACCTCAATCAAATGGAACAGTTGACTCTGATACATTGGTGAGTGCACAGCACACTCGAACTATTTTGTCAATGGGAACCAGGGACTCACCTTGTTTTGCCTTCACCAACTGTGTGGGTAATATGCCTTGCAGGATTACATACTTTCTGCGAACTAGACCGATTACACGTTCTACGTGGATCCTTACATTTGCAATTTTTCTTGTTTCTTCTACCTCTTGTGCAGACAATTGCTTTTTACCCTTAGTGAAGGATGGTATATAAAGTTTTGCCTGGTAAAATCCAACACTGTCTGCAATGTCAAAACCTCTATCAGCTAAAACAATGTCCCCTGGTAGCAGCTTCCTTAGCACACCACTGTTTTCAGTAACGTGTTTGTCACTTACCCTTCCCCCCATGCCTTGGATATAAAGGATATGACTCCTTGAGGGGTGATTCCAATAAGAAATTTAACTGTGTTGTGGTGTTTGTAACTTGACCACGTCATTGCTCGAGCAATCAAGCTTGATGGCCTCTCTATAAACACCTCAAAGCAATCAATTATTACAGCTACTTTATCTCCAAAGTTCTGTTTGAAGACTAATGGCATTGTTTTTATTAGCTCTTCTCTCTGTGGCCAAAGTATAAGAAATTGTAAGCGTGTACTCATGATATCAATCCACTTCTCAAATATCCTGCTTACAGTTGAAACAGAAACCCCATATCGGTATGCTAAGTCTTGAAACGGACAGTTCAGCTTAATCTTCATTATCGTGATAATAAACTCTAAAAACGGAGGGAGAACATTTGTAGATGTATGCTTGATGTGTTTAGCAACTATATTAAAGACATGAGTTAACAAAACAAAATTGGCAATACCAGTATAAAACTTGGTTTTGTCATCGTTTTCACGAAATGCCTGTTCAGAAATCTGAACATTTAATAGTTGCAACTTTAACTGGTTGAGTTCTAATGTACAGTTTTGCATAAATTGTGTCTCTTTCTCCATGTCCTCCATTGTGAGGGTTGTCTGGCTTTCTGCATCACATGTGGTAACTGTGGCATCACAGCCTTTCTCGTTGTCTGTGTCAGGAAAGGGATCTGTGTAATTAGACAGAGTGTCGAGTTCTACAGAATTGCTTTAAACTATTTACATTTCTCAGCTCTTTTTAAAGTTTGAAAAGAGTGTGTAATTTTTGAGGGGAGCCTAAATTAATTTTAATATCTGTATCTATTGTGTTCATATTTGTCTTCATAATTAAGTACGGTTTTCCAATCTAAAACAATTTATTTTTAATATGAAAAAGGCTACAATTGTTATCTTTTTTATCTCAGTAAAAAATCGATATATTGTAACAGAAAATTTTGTAATGAATGATATTTATTTGTGTACCATGCGGTTGTTCGGTGGTTTCTTCCGTCGGTTCTTCATTAAGCTCAACATTGCATGGCTCTTCAATACAGTGTGTTTGTGCCGCCAGTTTTGCCCTTTTTCTTTTAATGCCGCGTTCCTTAGCTCTTGCATTGCGATCAAAAGCAACTTTCGAATTCTTTATTTTGTCATGTCCCATGTTTTGAGTTGGAGCCCAGTCTGGGTTTGTTTTATCGTACAGTGCCGACGGCGAACCTAACAAGCAGCGTAAGAAAAGCAAGACATTATTACCGGCAAATGTTTGATTGCCAACGGGCAAATTGCAAATATGTATTTCTAGTTTTAGTTCATTGCGTTTATAATTGTATTACCTGAGATGAAATGATTGCTGCAAACCCGACGATGATCAGCCTTTGCATCATCAAGATGGGCTCGATTAATGTTCGCCAGCCATTGCCTTCGCCGCTCTTCACTTAATTTTTTCGACTCCTCTCCCTGATGCAACAATATAGAAGGAAATCGAAAAAACTGAAATTTTCCCTTCTCTGAATTGTGGCTACAACCAAACACAGCACAAAGATGTGGCATATTAATAAGGGAAACCAACTGTAAAATGATACCGGCTTCTACAAAGCACGTGCGTGGTTATCCCCAACATGGCCGACTTCCGGTTTTTAATTTATGCCGACGTCACGTGCAAACAAAGAATATAATTGTCCATTAATGTAAAGCTTATCATATACATCACGTGCAACTGCAAAATTTGTGCCACGGAGATTCTTTGCCACGCTTAGCACAAATTCTTTGTCTCTGTGGAACGTAAATTTGGCAATGAGAGGCCTTGGCTTTGAGTTCTTGGAGTTTGATTTTCCGATCCGATGGCCGCGCTCAAACGAAATCTCCTTTGAATCTTTCTTACTTAGTTTCGGGTCCAACTCCATAAACCTGCGTAAAACATTTTCAGATGTTTGGAAAGACTCGTCCTTTTCTTCAGGAATATTAAAGAAGTTCAGGTTGTTTCAGCGGCTGTGGCTTTCCAACTTAACTGATCTTTGTTTTTCTTCACTAACTTGCTTGGTTAGCGACTTCACACTTTCTTCAAGTTGTTTGATTGCTTTGTCTTGTGCATCAACCTTCTTGTTGAGCTCTATGATTGAAGAGTGAGCGAACTCTAAACTGGTTTCTAACTCCTTATCCCTTTCTTTAAGGCAGCTTTGCTTCTGTTTTAAGCCTTCGATTTCTTGGATGCAATTTAACGCTTTGTCCAGCTTCTCTTTGATTGCAGCGATCGAGTCCGCCATGTTGTGACATGTACTACAACATTCCTCACAGCAAGTTTGAGAACTTTTGCTTCTCTTTCTTCTCTTTCGGCTCCCTGAGTCATCCTTGGTTGCCGCTTCGTTTTCTAACATTTTGCTCTGCTTTTGGGTTTTCCTATGGCTGATTACATGCCTTTTTACGGCGGAGCGCTTGTCCGCACGTCTGATCTCTTCGAAAGCTAGTCCAGTCCACATGTAATTTTATTTAAAGCGATTAGTGTTGTATTGGTTATTATTTTAGGTAATACCATCTATATATGGGAATACCAATAAATTGTTGTCGTTGTTGCATTCTCAAAGCCTTCAAACTTTTGTTTTGCTATTACAAGCATGTCTTTTAGGTATTCTGAATGTTGCTGTTGTCACGAAGCTCTCTAGAACCTCTAATTTCATTTGATGTTGTTGGCACGAAGCTCTATTGTTTTAGGGCTAGGGTCCATTGTTACTATTGTTTGTATATAATTTTCTTAACCAATCCTATGAGACGTTCCGAAGAGCTTCGTGGCGGCCCGAATGTTGTGCCGCGTAGCACTATGAACATAAATGATGGAACAGAGAATAAACTCTGAAGTGTAAATTCAAGTGCTAATTTAACCCATGAATAACCAACCCACTGGGCTCTAGTAAAGGAAATCAGGGAACCACACGAGGTAAAGAAAAAATCTTTCGACCTCGGTGGGAATCGAACCCACGACCTCCGGAGTAGATCTTCCGTTATTCTGCCGACTGAGCTAAGAGGTCGGACTGAGAAGTCGGGGTCGATTCGGGCGCTTTCACGCACATTGACCGGCAGTTTCGAGTCTTCGCGAGTCTCTTCAGCTGTTGTTTGAAGACAGACAATGTTGCAAGTTGTTTGAGAGAAAGGTGGAGATGTTTTCTCAATTCCGTTCCCGTTGAAAAAGGGTTTGGCGACCTTTTTATATTTTAATTCTTGCGATTTAGGATCGAGTTTGCATCGCTTCTATTGGCCCTTTATAAAAGTTATGTAAGCCAATCGGGTGATGAAAAGGTATCACAGACCTACACGGACTCCCATTATGGCTTCAAGTGTCGTGTCGCCTAATAGTAGCCTTGAAATCATATTTTGGCTCTAACGAGCGTGTCCTTGAGGGATTATTGGAGGTTTTTCAAAGATAGTGTTCAGCAAAGGCTGATTTTGTATAAGGCTCCAATGTTCCATCAATATTTGTTTTCAATTTTTAATTGCCGGCTGCGTGACAAAAGGAAGCAACCTGTCTTGACAGGCGAAAAGAGTGGGCATTCCTAGTATTAATTACTGATTTGACTGTTTATAAAGAAAAAGTTATTGAATTTGGAAGGGCCCCTTAAATGAAAACATTAAAAACCTAAAATGAATGTCGTGAAATTTTAGAAGTTTAAGTTTCTTGAAGATGGGGCCAGTATTAGCATCGTAGGTAGAGTTGTTTACTATTCTTAGCGCTCGTTTCTGCAAGATTACAATTCTTTGAAGGTTCGTTTTATAGGTGCCCCCCAAGCTAGATTACAATAGTATAAGTATGGAAGTATCATTGATGCACAATAGCAGGTTAAAAATAAGACGACTGGATGTTTGGCTAGCAGAAAAACATTTTTGAAACGAAGGATTGTACGTTTGAATAGAAAAAGAACACAACTGAATTGAAGAAATGTTGTTTTCAATTGAAACCATGGATGTTTCAGTAACCAAAAAGCGTATCTGAAATGTCAATTAATTTACGAATTAGAAATCGGAATAGAAGGATATTATCTCTGAGTTGAAGAGCTCCAGGTTTTAGTTACAGGATTGAATATTTGAATAGAAAAATAGCATGTCTGAAATGAGGTTTTGAATTTTCACACTTAAAACGCGCCATGGGTAACAATGTCTGAGCTACAAACCAAACTTCAAATGCAATGGATAATAGAGCACTGCTCACTAACTTGATTTTGCCCCCCCCCCCCCCCTATATGCGTAATTACGGCGTAAGTATTTTATGTAGAATTAGCAAGCAAGCATTCGTATTGTTAGTATTGCGAGTGATCATATTTCTTTATACATATTGTAAGTTTGCCACTAAGAAGAGTCATTTTGTATTTGATGGCCAATACTACGATCAGATTGATGGTGTTGCCATGGGTTCACCTTTAGGCCCCGTTTTGGCAAACATTTTCATGTACCACTTTGAAGAAAAATGGTTGATGAAAAGCAGGTTTTGTCCTTCACTTTGGTTCAGATATGTAGATGACACCTTCACCATGTTTGACAGCAAAGACGAGGCGAATGAGTTTTTAAGCTTTTTAAATAGTCGACACGATAGCATCAAGTTTACTATTGAATTCGAAGAAGACAGTATGATTCCATTTTTAGACATCCTTCTCAAACGCTGCCCTGACAACACTTTCACTACATCTGTCTACCGGAAAAAGACATTCACAGGCCTTTATACTAAGTGGGATTCATTCACACCTCGCAAGTACAAAATCAACTTCATCCGCACTCTTACCTATCGTTGCTTCCGAATTTGCTCCTCGCCATCTTTATTACAGGCCGCTATTAAAGATCTCAGAAAGCTCCTGTTGCAAAATGGTTACCCCCAAGGTGTTATCACGTTCAACATTAACGATGTATTTAACAAAAATAAAAACAAACCTCTCGTTCAAGCTACAGTTCCCAAAAAAGATATCTTAATCGTGTTACCCTACTTAGGTCTTCACAGTGACCAAGTCACGAAACGTCTGAAATCATGCGTATACAATTTCTACTCTTTCGTCAACCTCAAGATCATATTCCAAAACACACGCCGCATCAAATCCTTTTTTCCATACAAAGATCGCTTGAACCGATCTCAGAGGTCCAAGGTAATCTATAAAGCTGGTTGCTGGAACTGTGATGAATTCTACATCGGCAAAACAAAACGAAGACTCCATGACAGAAAAACAGAACATTTCAAGGCCCTCGCCAAAAGTGACCATTCATCAGCCATTGCTGATCATGTGAAAACCACTGGTCACGACATTAAATGGGATCATTTTGACATTTTAGCGTCCGGAAAAACTGACTTTCACTGCAAAATTAAAGAGACTTTGTTCATTCAAGAGCTAAAGCCTTCCCTTAATGTCAATATTACTAGTGAGAAGTTGTTGCTGTTTTAGCTGTTACTCCTCATTATGTTTATACACGTAGTGCTGCAGATCATATTTCTCAGTCTAGGTTCCAGACCTCTTATGTTTACGATATATATATAGTTTTCAAAAATTGTAACCGTCACTTTTGAAAATGTATGTTGATTAGCATACGAAACGTTAAGTTCTATGTAAAAATGCGTTGGAATACAATGTTTATCACCGCTGTTTGTGTTATTTTCTTAATCAAGCTACGATGGCCTAAGAACAAGAGTTTGTAAGTTTATGTATTAGTTTTGTACATAGTTAATGGATGGATTAGTGTAAGTAGCTGTGTGAGTATTGTGATGAGTGTGTGTAACCATGCATATAATAATAATAATAAAAAAAACAATGGGCGCGAACGCAATCTCGTTCCCAGACCAGCGGTAGGAAAACGAAGGCTCTGGGAGCAACCATTTCAGGCATGCGCCATAGATGCAGACTGCGCAGTGAAACGGATGGGCAGAATTCGGTTATTTCAAAATGGTTTCTCCCAGAGCCTTTGTTTTCCGACCACTGGTCAAGGGGAACGAAGACTCTGGGAACGAGATTGGCACAAACAAAATCAGCCGAACATATCAATTCGAGTCGTCTCAAATAAGTATTGGATTCGGCGCTAGTAAAATGTGACGTTTAATTACAAAATAAAATAAGACATTAAATTCCCCGTTTTAAAAAGGCCCATTTTAAAGAATTCCCACTTTAAAGATTCCGCCGTCCGCCATTCCCTGTTCTCCCTTCTCCATTCCTCCCAATTAAAAATAACCGATCGTCGCAACTCCGAGCTCGAGTGAAGCCAAGTTTCCTTCTGACTAACAAGCCACGACTTCCAGTTCTACTCTCTCAACTTCAAATCTTTATTTCGGAATACCAAGCGAGAGCGAGGCCCTGCGAATATAACGAACTGATAAGTAATGGTAATAGGACTGAGTGGAGTCCAGTTCGGTCTGTAATCGTACGAGCGATAGAAAATCGGAAGACCGCGCAGCGGGAGTCCGATTTGTGACCGAATTGGACGACATGAAGTCTTATTACCAATTAATCATGAAAAAATACAATTTCTGAGAAAAGATGAGTAGCCAAGTTATGAAAGAAAGGGAAAATTTACATTAACAAAGGAGACGTAAACATTCTAAGGCCAGCGCGTCTCCTTCTGGTAATTAGGCTTAAAAAACACAAAAGCAAGCGCGCGTGCACACACGCACGTAATTGGTTGATTTAAACTACAGCTTTGAATGTGATTGGCTTATTGAACTGTCCGATAACAAGCTATCCAATAACAAACTGTCCCATAACAAACTGTCCGATAACAACTTGGCAAGTGAATTACTGAAAAAAAGTTTTTTTTAGACCAATCCCATTCGAGGAAATTGTAATTTTTATGATTAGCACCGCTTATAACCCATTAGCTATCACAGACAATGAGAAAAGCACCGCATATGTAATGACAAACTGTCTAATTTAAATTAGTGAAAAATAGGATTTTTCTGAACCAATCACAATCGAGGAAATTGTAATTTTGGTGATTAATCGGGAAAAAGGTCCTGCAAGAAGAAAACACTGCTTATAACGAATTGTCCACCTCATATAATGAAAAAGCACCCTAAATAATGAAAATAAATATCATAAGGCAGGTATGGCGTTCCATAGGGTTCGAGTACGGTTTTTAACGTTGCCTTGGAATTCGTCTCCCACTGCACGATTACTGCAGGGTAAAACCTCCCACAATGAAATGAATATTGAGCTCGGGGCCTCAGCCCATTTTGCGATAGAAATGTAAAGACAACTCTTTGTATAATGAGATATCGTCATCGTTCAAATGAATGTAGCCGAAAGACAAAGCACATTATACAGATAAAGAGTACCACGAGTTCACATTTATGGACATAAATTAGACAAGGACGTACATAGGCCGACGGGCACCTTCAGACTTGGCGGTTGGAAGGAGGGGAGGCGGTCACCTTATTGCCCGAAAAAATTACACAATGCCCGAAAGTGTGAGTATTCTTCAAACGAGCTCAAATCGCAAATCAAACAAAAAAAATTCTCAATACAACCATTCTACCTGGGAGCCGGGCCAAGGCAGCGTACAGAGCAGCTAATTACTCGAGCTGGAGGCAGGTCATAAAGGAGGCCGTCCACTGATAAAAGTTAACAGGGAATACAAGGTAGACGGCAAGGGGCTGAAGGGGCAGAGACACTGACTGACTGACTCTGTCTTCACTTGCGGCAATTGCAAAGGATACTTACTGTCCATGTATTGGCTTGACAGCACCAGTAACAGAGGATTTTATTCCTAATATTAATATTCTAATTTATTATATGGCTCTGTCTCACAAGGACTGGGAACTACCAAATTCACGAATTTGATTGGCTAAAATGGATATTGACCGTGGTCTAGATTTTCCCGTGTAGACCGGCAGCTAGACCAGCAATGTTTTGAAGTGAAAAAGTTGCAAACTAAAATGCAAAATCATTGACTGTTTTTATCTAAGAATATTTATTTCTGTAAGCGCCAAAAAGCTGATGAGAAAAAAAAGTAAAGAGGACGAACAAACTTTGGAAGAATTAAATTCGGCTCATCACCGTTTGCAAGCAAAATGTCCGTTAGTACAAACCAGTTAAACGAATTAAATTATTCTTGTTTTTGCCATATAATAAACATCTTACTAACCGAGCTAAGTCGGTCTGTATGGGAGAATTTTGACCTCGGTCATGTGTACAGATCTCGGTCAGGATTCTCCCATATAGACCTCCTGCTCGTTTAATAATAGCTAAATATTAATTGTAATATTATCCAGGAGTTTTAAGGCGGGATGTTCGAAAGCCGGTTAACACTAACCCGGGAATAAAACGTACCCAAAGTATAAATATTTCTTGTGTCAAAATGTCTTTCACTGCTTAAGTTTTTTGTAGTTTGATATCATTGAAAATCAAAACTGACAGCCAAACAATATAAACAGAAAACCTCACCGCAAAGTTACAAAACTCAAATCAAAATTCTCGCTTATCCTGGGTTAGTTTACTGCGGCTTTGAACAATAAGTAGTTCGGAAGTAGGTCAAAAATATTTTCTTTGCGTCCTTAGGCTTTACTTACAATGAAAAGGAAATTACTGGATTATGTTCCAGTACTTTAAATTACTTGACGAGATTATTCTCTGCCTTCCATCTTACCTGAGAAAATCCGAACAGAATGGAGGAAAACTTTTCTACAGATCGAAATTTCTACGTTTCTCCGGCTCGTGTTTTTAAATCAGTATTCATTTGGAGAACCAGGAACTTGAATGTCAATAGCGAAAGCACCTTTAATAAATACATAATTAGTCAGCTTTGACTGTTTAACATAACAAGTATCATTTCAAATTTTTACTGCAACGTGGCGCCGTTTTGCTCACTATCGTAATTTCAATCGGCGGAACCGAAGCACACAATTCAAGACGCTAAGATTCATATTGAGTTCCACGAATGAGCACAAGCTTGTTTTACACTCACTTGTTTTTATTTTTTGGTTACTTGAACAGATGATCGCACATCAAGACCGTGTCTTGTGCGAAGTCAAGGCTAAAAATGGGAACAAAAACGTATTCTTTTTCCAGGTTTCAAGACCACTTCGCTACATACAGACGACAGTAGGCGAAGTCCCAAATTTGTTTTTGCTTTTTATTGCGCTGGAGTATTACGGAGAGAAGTTCTCCTGCTAGCACTTAATAAAGTACAAGACTTGTTTAAAATAATGAAAGTCTGGAGACTGGCCAATCGCGGACGTTAAAAGACCAGATGGAACGCTCATTCATCAGACGGAACACACTCATTAGAATGGCGATTGACACCTTTTAAGACGTATACTATCAGACACCATGTAATAACTATAAGCTAACCAACTCCATGTCTTCTTTGTTTGTCATCCGACAAACAGCAAACATCAGTCTGTTCAGTTTGCCTTGAATCATTAACGAGATCCCACAGAAAAAGAACAACACTTTCAATGACTAGACAAACACCAAACATACCCTCTGTCACGAGCAACAGATGCGGTATCTATTGTTCAGTGACAATCTTGTCCATCACCCCCCTTTGATTTCTTAGTTCGTTGAGGCCGCTCTTCTATAAGCAACTCGTTAAATGAAGATATAGTTATAAAGTCTTTTTTATCCTCAACTGATAGAGCTACGTTTCCAGGCCGTACACTTACAGCAATTGTATACCCTGCTTCAAATGCAGCTCTTGCTTCTGTGAAAACAAAACAAACAAAAATGAAAGTTAACAACGACTTCTTATAATAACAATAACAATAAAAACGATAACGATAATGATAACAATAATAATAATGACTAGCGGTAACGTATGGTTAGGAAGTGCGGGCGTGGTCTGTTGCGAGATGGAACAGACATTATTGAGGATAGCGAGGGACAAGCGAGGGAGAAGCGCGGGACTGAGGGTTCCTGCTGTTGATTTATTTATAATCAGTTGTTGTTGTCGTTAATAATATTACTCTTATTGCTGTTGTTATTATTGTTGTTGTTATTATCGATATCGTTATTAGTTCGTATTGTGTGATCATCCGGGTGAGAATAGTTCTGAAAAGAACTGTTGTTGGTGACTGACGTTTCCACAACCTGAGCGGAAGTCATCTTCAGAGTCAAGTGAATAGTGTTTGTCAGTCGATGATGTTATAAGTCTGGTCCGTTGATAGTGATTGGTCAGTTAAGCCATGATGGTATTGGCTGGAAGACTCATGTAAAGTTAGTCATCAGTCATTGGTCGGTTTCGATCCGTCTTTTGTTAGTCAAGTTGGTCTGTTAGAGTCCGTCTATTGTAAGTCAAAATAATTAAGCCGGTCTGTTAGAAGTCCGTTTGTCGGTTTCGTTTTCGTCGCAGATAAGTCGTTTGCAAGGTGCCGGTAGTTGTTGACATCTGTTAAGAGGCGTTTGTTCTAAGTTAGTGTATCAGCTTTCCAGAGTCAGTCGTTGAAAATAGTTTGTACTGTAAGTTAAGCATTGAGCAGAGTCCCAGGGAAGGGAACTTAATAATAATGGAACGCCATATACAGCTGTACGCTAATCATGTTAGGATGGTCAACAAACTGACAAACGCTATTGAACGCTACCACGCTAAAGAAATAGGATGGCGAATATGCCTGTATCAAAAACAGCCGTGTATATAAAAAGCTACGCTAACAGCACTAGAATGGCCAACACGCTAACAACAAACCCCTGTATAAACGGTAACTGACAAGACACATGGTCCTGCTCGTCAGCTTCGTTAAAATGCTTTTAACAGAATGTATAATGGCGTAGTTAGGAGACATACCCTTAATAACGTCGGTAACAAAAAGAATTCTTGATGGTTTCATGTCAACCGCCTCGGCAATTTTCTTGTAACTTCTTGATTCAGATTTTGCTCCAGTTGTGGTGTCAAAATGTCCACTTATATACTAAATAACAAGAGAGGAACAAGGTCAACATCTTAACGGTAAATTCAGTTTCAAAATTTTCGGACGATCAAACGAGGTAACCGAATATTTCAAGTTAGACGAACGAGAATTACTTGAGAATTATAACTTCAATGAAAACAAGAAAAAGAAAATGGGGCCAGGGCACACTAACCTGTAATAAATCTCCAAACTTTGAGTTGCCAAACAGAAGCTTTTGAGCATCTATGCTACCAGATGAATAGATATAGATTTTGATTTGATTTGAAGTCCACTGCTTGAAAGCTCGGACAACATCATCAAATACCCTGCAATGTGTTGCAAACTAATTAAGGGTTGAATCTTGTTGCCCACAAGTGTAAGAACTGCAGTAATGTACTTTTGTGATACACAGATACAGTACGATTGAATACATGTTCAGTGTTTTGTTCTAACGGCGTTAAGCATAAGACAATGAGGCCTGACGGAAAGTATGTTCCAGATGAACAGAACACTAATGGTTCAACATGATAACCACTTAATTAATGAAGTATGAATCTAAACTGTACTGGGTTTAATGAGATGCCTGAGATGCATGGCATGTAAGAGTTTTGAGCAAAATAACTGGTTAAGTATGAGTGTTCTGAAAGTGAAGAGTGATCATCGCAGTAAATTTTCCAATTTAAGCAATTGGAATGAAAAAATCACGCTTTTTTCAGGCTTCTTCATTCCAATTACTACCCTGGGTGCCAGAGGTTTTTTTCTCGTTGGGGCGACAGAATTGAGCCGCGAAGGCGAGTCGCGAGGCGGCGAGAAAAAAACCTCTGGTACCAACGGATAATAACCTCACTTCCATGCCGACGCCAATTTCCTTTGCTTGACATCCACAGTCAGAGTTTATTTTAGAAACAGAGAAAACTGGTTTTACCCATGTGGAGTAAAATATGCGTATCTTGTTTTACGTTTACGTTTCACGAATCACTGGCCCTTTCTTCTATTTTCCCTTTGCATCTCTCTGAAAAGGCTATTTTCTTTTACCACAAACCAACACTAGTCACTTGATTCCGCCTGTTCAAAAACCAAACTACCGAATTAACCTAAAAGTGAGTGCAAATTGTGAAAATTTACAACGTTGCAGGTTCGTGTCATGGGTAAAGGTTTCTCAGCTAAAAAAAAATACGGATCGAAAACCACCAATCACAGCCAACTAGCATGACCTTTTGAACTGCACGTGAAAGAAATACAGAGGAACATTGCTTGTGATTGGCTCATTTTTTCTCGCTTTAAGACACGCTGTCTAGCTGTGTCTGACCAACTGATCCTGTCTTCTTGATTTAACATCGCTTTTGTAGAATGTCATATCTATTCTTTGAGGATACCAAAGCCGAAATCGAGAAAGAAAAACTTCAGTAAAATTGAAGATTTCTGATAGAAGAAAGAGCCAGCTTATTGTTTCGTGTCAATTCGTGACTAATCACTGCTGCGGTTTGGCGGTTTCATTTCAGATATTTTCTCTGGCATTCACGATTTTACGGTAGAGACGATAACTTACGTTACATACAGTACTAATATTTTACTTTTAGAAAACATGTCCTAAGAAAGCACGCGCGCTGATTGGTTAAAAATCGTGTTTGTATAACTCGATGGAGAAACAGAACTAGCGCGCGCTGTTGACAGTGCTCAGTTGGTAGAGCATCGCACCGGTATCGCGGAGGTCACGGGTTTGAATCCTGCTGAAGCCCTGATTTTTTCAGGCTTCTTCATTCCAATTGCTTAAATTGGAAAATTTACTGCGATGATCACTCTTCACTTTCACCCACAACCGCAGTACAAATATGAATTATTTCATATGTACGTCATATGAGTGTTCTGCTGTAAAACTTTTATTATTGAATAATTATGTCAGTGTTGATAAAGCAAGATAGTGTATGTATGTGCTGTGGTGGAGTTAACTGACTTCCCAACCATTCGGGTGGTGTCACTCCTCTCTAGGGAAAGATGGTGGATGTGTCTTACCACACTAGTTTAAGGAGAAAATTGGGGGACTGATTGATTATTCAAAGAAAATACCAGACAAACATAATTTTGCTGGAGTTACTCTTATAATTAAATACTCAGAATTGTCTCAAATTGAGCGAAGCTCAATTACTCCAAGTATTTTATCAAGCAAATATTTCGAGTAGCTTTTATTTGCTTGGAGTAATTTGGAAAATGTCCCAAGCATGGCTTGAACTTACTGAGTAATTACTAATTTTATAATAAGTATTCAAAATTTACTCTGTTATTCATTCTTTGGTATTTTCTTTGAGTAATGAATCATTTGCTCCAGAGTATCCCTTATCCAATGGAATTTTTTCATCACTTTCAAACATCCACCATTTTGAATCATCAAATCTGGCCGGTCTTACAACTTGTTTGACCAGTTAGTTTGACCATGATGTCAGGACTTTCTCTTCCTAATTATTGGTGCTTATCACTTCATGTAAAACCAAGTGGTCTAACCATCTAGGATATGCTCCTTTTATAACATGAAAAAGTTAGTTGACCAGTAATTGGCCAGTAATTAAAATCAATGGGTGTCTTCAAAACAAAGACCATCTAAGACCCTAAGACCCACAAAACTTGAAGACAAAGACCTCCAGCCTCAGGAATATCACCTTTTTCAGAGGGAGGAGGAGAGGAGGTCTTTATTGTAATTTTTCATGAGTACAATGATCGGAAGGGGTGGACTTTTTAAATACGTACCACTCCGTAATCTCTTGTGGAGAGCACAAGGTTGACAAACTAACAACTAACCTACGGAACTTGTCTTATTCGAGGGGGCAGAGGGAAGAGGGAATTTGAAAATAGATCATCTTGGATTTTACAGCGCGTTCAAAGTTAACTGAAACAGTGAAATACACTGCTTTTCAAGGCACAATTTATGGAAAAGCTCACTCGAACTGACTCGTTACTCTGTTCAGTCTAATTTTAGTTTACTGCTGTGGCTTGGACTTTTACACAGCGACTGTGAAGCTGTCAGACTTTGCGAGGGGCAGTAGGCTGGCGTAAAACGTTTTATAACCAGTGCTAGTGCTGTGCATTACCATAAATGTCAAATGTCAAATGTCTGTTTATAGTGGTCATGCACTTAGCTACACCAAGCTAGTTCACAGGCATGCCACTTAAACTGAAAGAAACAAATATTTCAAATGAACATAACAGGCTTAAAAATCCCAACTAGCAGGAGGCAGACCAGTTGGCTATTTACAAGCATGACCGAGGAATTGAACTAGGGTCCACCGAGAAACAACTCCAGCTAAGTGGTCAGAGCGGGACTTGAACCCGCGACGTCCGGATTTCAAGTCCGGCGCCCTAACCACTCGGCCACGCTGCCTCCCTAAATCTGATAAATGACAGGAAAGTAAATTCTGCCTGAGCTCTTGGGCAGATGAAATCATAGATTGCTTCCCAAGGAGTTATGTCACAGTACACGTCTGTTTAACCTTCAATAATCCCACGACACCTTGCATTGATCTTGCCTGTACTTCCTAACTTTTGGTTTGGTTTTAACAAGTTTGTACACAGGCGGCCCAGACGTTGTTTGTGATTTACATACGTGACAGTATTGCGTTACGTTTTGAGCCATTTAAGAGAATGTATGAAAATGGTTCGAAAATCACTCTAAATTCAACTTGTAGTAAAGGATTTGAATAAATGAAGCTTACCTTAGTCTGCGCTTATCGCTTGTGTTTTTTTGAAGTCTTTGTGTATTCAGTTCATGTATTGTAGCAATCCACTTTTCATGAAACTATTCATTACTTTCTTGTCAGTTACTTACATAATTATGAAGAACTGTGCAACGACTTTGAAATGGAACAATATCCTTTAAAAACTATTTTGGTACAAAAACTGGAACAGTAATTCATGCGCTGTTACTTGAAAAGCCTGACGCCACAGAGGATTGTTAATATGAATTGGAACACTCACAAAGTAATTTTTGTTGGGTGTCATTTTGTTAAAAAAACTTATGGTACAAAAAGTGGAACATTAATTCATGTCCTGTAACTTGACGTCATAAAGAATTGTTAATATGAACTGGAACACTAACAATGTAATTCTTATTGGTTGTTATTTTGTTACATATTGGAATGTTTGCTCTTCTCTTGGGGGAGTATTTTAAGTAAGTAATGATGATCTGTGTTTTCTGAAATGATGCTGGGTTTTAAAAAGTTATTCGTATTCTTCGTGCTCGTGTCAGAGCGAACCAACGAGACTAGACTCGTGCACGCGGCTGCCAGAATTATCTAATAATCATTGAAACGACGCCGCTTATAAATCCTTTACTAACTTCTGATCCTTGAGATAACAAAAAGTTGTTTCTTTGAGTTGGTATTGAGTTTTGATTTGTGATCCTGATCTGTTTACTTTAACGTTTGGATCGGGTCTGTCGACCACGTTGCCGATTTGTCTAACAAATCAAGTTCTGTACGGAACAATTCTATCTAGTACTACTGAATAACTTTTGAATTCAACGAAATAGAGAAATCACTGTGATGAAAGAAACTCACCTTGAAATAACTTTGTCAAACTCATTACTTATTCATGGTGCTCTTACCCAACCAGAGCATCTTATTCTGGTCACGTGGATGGGTTTAGAAACCCAATGGAAAACGAATTGAAAACACGGCCGTGTTTAAAATTATTTCAAACACGGATGCAAATGTCCTTAATCTGCATATTAATAAAGCAAGAAAAACATGTGGCGAATAAACAACTTTATTTAATCACAGATTTTACGAAACAAACTTTAAACCTAAATTATTTACTGCTAACGTTGAATGTAACGGTACAGTTATTAAACTACCCAAAACAAAAAAGGCCTTTTCAATTCTCGTTCAATGGTGGCGACCTCGTGTTTTGGTTTACTTTCAACCTTGCTGTACACTTCCGACCTCTGGCAGTGACGTTAGAAATGTTATTAGACTAAATGCACATGTTATCTCGGAATAGCGCTGGCCACACACTTTTCCTCTTCTTCGCTAGTTCTGGGAGGTCTAAATCTGCACTCTGCCATTTGCTTTGCAAAGCCACGTGTTCGCTCAGAACTGACAAACAGCTTCGTAACCACGTGACATCATGCACATTGTTTTTGAGGATCATGCACATTTCACGTCTCAAATAGAATAGTTGAATTGAGAAAACTTATTCAAATGATAATTTAAACTAATTTTCTTTTGTTGGAGAAGAAATTTCAAAAACTTGTGCTTCGTGTTTCATCGGGGTTTCAAACACCCGAAAACAATAAAAGCACTCGGCCTGCGGCCTTTCAGTCTTCTCGTGTTTAAAAACCCCGATGAAACACTCGCACTCGTTTTTGAAATATTACTTAGAAATGTGAGCGCAACAACCTTCCTTCCGTATCCTCGCGTACGCGATATCTCTCCTCGTCCTCGTGGCTGCAAGAATTACCTAGAGTCGCCTTGCGAGTTTACTGAAAAATTAACCGAGACCGCCGTTTGCGCAAAGTTTCTTCAAATCGGGATCGATCCGCACAACCGATACTACACCAATATTTCACATTCTTTATACACGGGGGGTCCTATTAATGCCTATTATACGCGGGGGTCCTATTAATGCCTCCTGCGGGGGGCGAAAATTGGGGGTCTTTGTCTTTAAGTTTTGTGGTCTTAGGGGGTCTTTGTTTTCAAGAAACTCAAAATCAATCAATCAGATTGCCATTGCCGTTGCTATATTCTCTCAGTATTGGGCCAGGCACTGTCCTGAATGATCACTCTCGAATATTTTCTGCTTCTTTTATGGCTTTTGTCTCTGAGAGAATCTGCTTTCAACATTGAAGATTCGTTTTCTTTTTCTTCCAACTCTCTGTTCCCTTGTAATTTGTTTAACAAAAGACATAAGAATATGTGTAGTTGGCTTCCAATCAGAACTGTATGCTAATTTCCAGTCTGTTACTGTGGCTGTTTTCTAAACACTTTCAATTAGGTAATAAATCTCTCATTAACCAAGCTTGCCTGGGACTGCACT
>CM042750.1:22372304-22373385 GCA_022496165.2 Catalaphyllia jardinei | reverse complement strand
TACACTTCAGAGTTAATTCTCTGTTCCACCATTTGTGTTCATAGTGCTACGCGGCACAACATTCATATGTACCCTTACTTTCTCTTCGTCGCAATTCACCACCTAAATCCTCCCCGACTTTCTCTGTTTGACCTCGTAGCTCAGTCGGCAGAATAACGGTAGATCTAATCCGGAGGTCGTGGGTTCAATTCCCACCGAGGTCAAAAGATTTTTTCTTTACCTCGTGTGGTTTCCTGATTCCCTTTGCTAGGGTTAACGCCAAGTGGGTTGTTCATGGCTTCATTTAGCACTTTAATTTACACTTCAGAGTTAATTCTCTGTTCCACCATTTGTGTTCATAGTGCTACGTGGCACAACATTCATATGGTCTGTTATAAGTTCCGTTTTTGCCTTGGATAAGTCGTTTGTAACGCACCTGTACTTGTTGACATCTGTTAAGAGGCTTTTGTTGTAAGTTAGTGTACCAGATTTTCAGAGTCAGTCATTGAAGAGTTCATACTGTAAGTTCTCGCTGAAACCCCTTTCATAATTTGAAATGGTTTTTGACGGCAAAGGTGGTAACAGAATAAGAACGTGCTGTTCGGTGACTCGACCTGTCAGATGTGATTATCTGATATTTAGATTAGTTTGTGTTTAATAACGAAATGATGATAATGATAGCGTTTTAAAAAAAATGTTCTTCTTCCATTTTTTCTTAGTTATTTAACTTTATACCATTTATCTCCAGCTGTGAACAAAAAGCACATCGCCCTTAAGTTTTCGAGAAAACAAGGGGATCGTGTTGTATAACTTTACAAGAAAAACGAAAGTATCAAGTTACAAACGTTCGCATGTATAAATGTAGGGTTTGGGATGTTTCCTTGTCACATTACCCTTCCCAATGCCTTAGAGTTTTTTACCACCTAATGAGAGACTGTATTTCGCGAAGCGTGCAACCACTAGGTCACCTCAAAGTCCAACTGAATTAATTTGTGGTTTAACTCGCCGCCAGGAGTCTTCAGGAATACAACAAACCTTAACTTTAAGAAAATCTCCGCTAAAACTTCCCATTTTTAACAATTGCCATTAATGTGAAATATTA
>CM042750.1:22362304-22367304 GCA_022496165.2 Catalaphyllia jardinei | reverse complement strand
TTATTCAGGATCCTAAGAAGATCTCGCAGAGCTTTGCTAAGTACTTTTCTATTGCAACTGCAAAGCTGAGACAGTGTATGACTTCTGTATTATCGGCCCCCAGACCACATGAAACAAACAACTTCAAGCTTTCTCAAGTCAGTGAATCCTTTGTAGCTAAAGAACTTAAGAAATTGGAAAGCAACAAATCTACTGGATTACATGATATCCCAGCACGACTCCTCAAGGACGGTGCTGACACACTTGCCACACCCCTAGCAGTACTTATGAATAGATCGATAAATGAGGGGTATATTCCCGCTATCTGGATACGTGCCATCGTAACTCCAGTGTTCAAGTCTGGCTCAAAATCTGATACCTCCAATTATTGCCCAATCTCAGTTCTGCCAGTCTTTCCAAAGATTCTAGAAAAGGCAGTTCACGAAATGGTATATATTTTCTTACTAAAGCACAAGCTCCTATCTTCCTATCAATCCGGTTTCCGTCCACTACATTCTACTGCTACTAGCTTAATCGATATTACCAACACTACTCTTCACAACATCGATAAAGGAAAACTTACAGGCCTGGCATTTCTGGGCCTTTGACACCCTCGACCACGAATTACCACTTACGAAATTGGCAGATTTTGGCCTAAGTAAGTCTTCAGTGAATTGGTTCAATGCATATCTTACTAATAGAACCCAAAGTGTTATCATTAACGGCATTCAATCTGACGCTGAACCCATATTATATGGTGTGCCCCAGGGGTCTGTCTTGGGACCTCTATTGTTCATAATGTACATTAACGATCTACCGTCAGTAACAAAGTACTGCAAAGTCCATCTTTACGCTGACGACACCCTGTTGTTTTTTGAAAGCAGTTCTGTGCAAGCTATTGAGGCTGCTCTGTCCCAAGACCTCGACCACGTTGCCGGATGGTTGAACCAAAAGTCACTCGAAGACCAAAGTTATGCTTATGGGAACCCACCAAAAACTGTACTCAGTCCAGGCATTCACAGTTAGTGTTAATGACAAAGATCTTGAAAGGGTTTACAAATTTAAATGTCTGGGCGTGATTCTGGACCCATGCCTAACTTGGAACGAACACATTGAACATATCGGAAATAAAATCTCGTCCCGCCTTGCAATGCTACGTAGAGCCCGAAATGTCATCCCAAAAGAAGCTTGCATTACTCTGTTTAATGCCATGGTTCTACTGTTATTCGATTACTGTTGCGTTGTGTGGGATGGTTGTGGTCAGGGAAACAAGAACTACCTTGACCGTCTTCTCAAGCGAGCTTCGGGAATAATTGCGGGTCGCAAGGCTACCAATACCGATATACAGCAGACATTGAAGT
This sequence comes from Catalaphyllia jardinei, assembly GCA_022496165.2. Lineage (NCBI taxonomy): Eukaryota > Metazoa > Cnidaria > Anthozoa > Scleractinia > Caryophylliidae > Catalaphyllia > Catalaphyllia jardinei. The sequence goes on along the minus strand of CM042750.1, from coordinate 22,365,964 downwards.
GGCCATCCCAAAAAGGCCGCAGAGAACACCAAAAGTGCATGCATGTCTATAAGTGTATCAATGGCTTGGCTCCAGTTTATATACTAGACAACTTCCACTCCTCGGAGCAGATCCATAACTACGACACCAGGAACAAAGACCTTATCTGCCTGCCTCTTGCCAAGACTACTAAATTTCAAACATCTTTTAAGTACAATGCCGCCAAATCCTGGAACACTCTTCCTCGTAACTTACGCCATAATCAGTCTCTCACTAGTTTTAAACTGAGAGTCAAGAAACATCTAAATCATCTTAGTTAATTTTTCACCTAAACTCTTTGAATGATTTTTTGCTTTCGTTTCTATATTGTATTATTTATTCATATCATTTTGTACAGATCTCCATTTAAACGAGCTATGCTGAACTGGAATGTCTGTATAAATAATGTATATAAATAAATACATAAATAAATAAATGTGCCGACTAAGAGGTATTTTTTTACCAAAAAAATAACTCAAAAATACTTGAACATTTCACTTAAAGGTCAAATGAAATGAAATGTGGACAATTTTTCTTTTGTTGAAAATCCTTTTTAAAAATATATACAGATATCATGATGTTGAAGCAAGGTGTTGTGAAACAACTTGCAGAACTTCACATGTTGTCACTATTCAGCTTGTGGGATTATCACTAATTTTGGTTTTTTAAGACACAGAGAGGGTTTCAGTTTGTGGCCTAAAAAGTAATAAGTCATTCGTTCATTATATGTAGCTCAGTTAGTTATGTTAGAATTAACGGGAATACCTGGGTCCATCATCATCTTTGGAAAGATCCTCCTTTTCGTCCGGAATTGGAACAACACCTTCCATGTGTTTATCCTCCTTTGCCTTTAGATATAAAAAAAAATACAAAAATGAAAGCAAAAGCCAGTTTCTATGGCAGTCAATCATAAAACATGATGGGAAATTTGAGAGCAAGACGAAAATGTCCTAGAAATAGAAGCTACAGGTGTCAGGTATTTTCTAAATTTCACCAGCATTCTCAAACAACTAGAAGATTCTTTCTCATTATTTTAATTGTATAATTATTATATGGCTCTATCTCTATGATGTATTCAAGGTATCAGTGTACCTGGCTTTATTGAAAACCAAAACAATGAGCTTGGCCTTTTCTTTCGCGACAAATCTTCGATGTTACTGTTTTTCAAACACTGAAATTGTTTTTTTTTTCTATTACAGTGTATGTGTCAACAAAGAATAGATATGAAAGTGAAGAATGATCATTGCTGAAGCAGTAAATTTTCCAATTTTAGCAATTGGAAAGAAGCCTGAAAAAAATCAGGGATTTGAACGGGATTCAAATTCGTGACCTCCGCGAAATACGGGTGTGATGCTCTACCAACTGAGCAATGAAGCCACACATTGCGAGTGAGGTCAATTTATTGAGTTCATATCTCCTGTGAGTAGTGAAATGATGTCAAGTATACATGAAATAATTCATATTTGAACTGTAGTTGTAGATGAAAGTAAAGAATGATCATCGCAGTAAATTTTTCCAATTTAAGCAACTGGAAGGAGAAGCCTGAAAAAATCAGGGCTTCAATGGGATCTGAACTCGTGACCTCCGCGAAATATCAGTGCAAACTCTACCAACTGAGCTATGAAGCCACACATTGGGAGCGAGGTCAATTTGTTGAGTTCATATCTCCCGTGAGTAGTGAATGATGTGAAGTATATAATAAAATAACTCATATTTGAACTGTGGTTGTAGACGAAAGTGAAGAATGATCATCGCAGTAAATTTTTCAATTAAAGCAATTGGAAAGAAGAAACCTGAAAAAATCTCAATTTATTGAGTTCATATCTCCCATGAGTTAAAGCCCTGATTTTTTCAGGGTTTTTTTTCCAGTTGCTTAAATTGGAAAATTTACTGCAATGATCATTCTTCACTTTCATCTACAACTGCACTTCAAATATGAATTATTTCATATATACTTCACAAAGAATAGATATCACCACTATTTTATGGAAAAGCAATTTTGACTCGAGCAGACATAGCAAGACAGCAAAAAAATGAGCCAATCAGAAGCAATGCTGTCTGGTGTTTGTTTCGTGCACGGTAATTCAAATGATTATGCTAGTGGGTTGTGATTGGTGGTTTTTGATCCATATTCTTTGTAGCTGAGAAACCTATTTTACCCAACAAATTAGGCAAACTTGTACCATTGCAAATTTTGACAATTTGCACTCACATTTAGTAAGGTAGTTTAGTTGTTGAACCAAGGGAACCAAGTGCGTGGTATTGGCTTACGATAAGAAAACCAAATTTTTAGAGAGAGCCAAAGAGTTGATAAAGATGCTACAGGATGTTTGTGAAAACAGTTAAGAGAAAATCAATGTTCAGTTGTGAAGCCATGGTGACTCTTTACTTACACAGCACCTCTATGAAATATTTAACAATTATTCCATGAGCGCGCGTTGGATTTGAGATGGTAAATAGCCAACGAGGCCCGTAGGGCCGGATGGTTTTTTTTTCTAATATCCAACGAGCGTGAATGGAATAATTGTTTTATTAAATTCGGTGCGGTTGTATGCTTGGGAATTAGAGCTAAATTTTACTAGTTTTTTAATTTTACAAAACGACCGGAAGTTGATGTGGCAAAAACAACAGCAAGTGGGAAGTCACATGGCATGCGCGCCGTTTGTAAGCTTTCGTTGAATGAAAATTTGAAAGCGAAGCCGGCGAGTCTGCGGAACGAAAATTACCATCATCTATAATTTAAGGAACGTCTGGCAAACGAAGGATTTTCAACCTTGATCAGGAAGTTTGAAAAGCGTTCAAGTTTGAGTCATCGAGAAGAGTTTTAATTGTGCACTTGCACATAACAGTTGTAAAAGTACTGCGGAAAACTTTGATTGCTATGTGCCAGACGTTGTGTCAAAATTATTCTCGACAAGAACCCTATCAGCGTTCCCTTATTGTGGCTGCCCTCGCATCAATTCGGGCTGTATATGTGGAGATTGTTGCTGGCCAGTTTTAGAGTCAGGGACAGAAACTATTTTAGCATCGGATTCATCTTCAGAATCTCCGAGACCCTGATGGTTTTTTTTGTGGCTGGTAAAGATTCGAGCCGACGCTTCGGTTCAGCTCATCAAAATACTCAACTCCTTGATGGATTTTTCGCAAGCACAGAATTGTTGGCGTTAGTTGGCGTTGAATCTCTTGTCGTGGTCAACCAAAAAGGAGACAGAGGTAAAACTAGGTCGCCCTCTGTAGTTTTGCAGCATTTTTGCTCTCTGCCCGTCCGGGCTCACGGCTGTGGAACAGTTTCTTCAGCTGTTCATTGGAAATTAGTTTCTGACCGTTTCTTATGGGCTCTATTAGGCCGGCAATGTTGCCTGTTTTTCTGAGGTTATTTGCAAATGCTCTAATGTTTTGTTTGCCTCAGTAAAAGCGGGGTCAGAGATAGTGGAAAACAGTTTGATGACCGGGTGCGAGCGAAGGAAACGATCAATGGCGGCTCTCAAATGGATTTCATTGATGAACTTTTGTAAACTGACATTGTGCCATCTTTATTCCTCACAAACGTGCAAAAACTTTTCCGAAAAACATTCAGTTCCTCGTTTGACATTTCTTCTATCGGTTTCGAAAATTTGGTGCCACCAGGACTAGCAAGCCATT
>CM042750.1:22347179-22349679 GCA_022496165.2 Catalaphyllia jardinei | reverse complement strand
GCTATTCTTCGGTCGTAAACATGGAAATGTGCATAATTATAAACTTTGAAAATTCGTAGAAAATTAACAAAAATAGCTACTACGATAATTTTTTCGCAGTTGTGATCAGGAGAAAAAGGAAATTAATTATAATTTTGGGGAGTTAGTGGCACTTTAAGATTTCTCTGCACCTAGAACCTAGGAGCACCCTGAGGGATCTTGCCATGTCCACACTCCAGCCTCTCAGCTCATCTATGATCACATTGTATTGGTGATCTTAAAGCCCTTGTACTGTGCTTTCAGCTCCCATCAAAGCGGTCCAATGCATTACTGAAATATTTATCTATTGTTTTTACTTTGGGGAGTGGTCCATTGAGGAGGTCCAACACTGAAAGTTATTTCCACTGATAATTATTGTGCAGTAGAGATCAACTCAACAGGATATTTTCTTCAGGATGTGCTTTTTCCATATGCCAAGGACAATGTACAGGGATTTTTGGAGAGAACCTGGGAGACTGTTCAATGTAAAGAAGATGTAATGGCTTTAAAAAGACAGGTACAGTACACTATATTTATTGTTGTTTGTTTTGATTAAATATCAGGCATAATTTTTCAATCCTGGTTGAAAGTTTTAGACATTTTAGACGTAAAATTTTGGTTAAGAGGCTGTGTTTTATCACAGCATGGTAGAAACTCTTGTTGGTTCTATTCTCATTGTCTTCTCACTGATAGAACATGATTGGAAGCACTTTGCTCTTCGCAGTGGCTTCATGGTTACCAGTAGTGCACTCATCTCCAGATTGAGTGATTCAGGTTCAAACCCTGGTCGGGGACACTACATTGTTTTCCTGACCACCATGGACAAGACACTTAACTCTCACAGCAGGGTGTACAGCATAGGTATTATGGACTAGCATCCCATCCAGGATGGAGTAGAAATACTCCTAGTTGCTTCAAGCTATAGCTACCAAAACTGAGATAAGCTCTGGCCTGATGGGTTATTGGGTTCAGTATTATGCAGACTTTATCTTACATTGCTCTAATTTCTAAAGGAAAATGGTTTTTGATTTTTGACTTACTTACTGTACCTCCCAGCTGTCACAGGTCTACCTACACCAACTACTGGTTGTCATTGGTTTAGTTGCAGCTTGTACTAATTTAGATACTCTGGCAGCATGCCTTCCTTTTTGGTGCAGAGGATGGGATGGTTTAGAGGGTTGGTGCCTGGTAAACTACTCTACACTAACCTGCTAAGCTGTAAACTTTAATTAGTGTTTTTTTTAATGAATTTCAGTCTTTCCTGTAAAACCGTAATGGATTACAGTCTTTCCTGTAAAACCGTGAACACCGGAGAAAACTTCTGGAATGTTTATTTTTTTTGATGACGAAATCAAATGCCAGATAAAATTGCACAAGGTAACTGCCAAACCGCAACAGGGATTAGTCAAAACTTGACATGAAACTGGCACTGACATGAAACTGACATGAAACTGACATGAAAATGAACTGACATGAAAAGCTGGCTTTTCAGCTCCACACAAATCTTCAATTTTACCGTTTTCCAAATACTGAAATTGTTCTTTTTCTATTTCAGTTTATGTTTAAACAAGGAATAGAAATGAACTATATTTTATGAAAAAGCGATGTTGAATCGAGCAAACAGTATCAGACAGAGCTAGACAACAAGCAGAAAAAGTGTACTCTATATATTGTCAATTTTTATTTTGGTGTCTACAGTGTTGTGAATTATGCAGGTAATTATTTCTGGGATATTTAGCTTTGTTTTTGTTTAAACAAAAAGGAAAAAAGAAGGCTTTACACAGTTTTCTCCTCATACCTTTCTTCGGTGCCAAAACACATGACTCGACACCTGTTCTGAGGGTTGTCCAATACACACAATCTTATACGGTCCGATAAAACAACTTTTCGATCGGTACTGTTTGACAGACAGTAAAAGACTGTTTTTGATCCGTATACAGTCAGAAAATTGCATTCCATTAAGGGGACTTAGAATATAATTCAAGTCTTACCAGAGTCAAGGGGGTGAATGATCTTGTCGATCCGTACGGTTTGTACAGATGGAAATGGTGGTTTTTCATCCGTGTACGGTCGGACAATAGCATCTCATTAAAGGGGACTTAGAATGTAATTCAAGTTCTACCAGAGTCAAGGGGGTGACACAGCTTCTCGATCTGTATGGTTTGTACGGATGGAAAGGGCCATTTTCCATACGTTTACGGTCGGAAAATTGCATCTCACTAAAGGGACTTAGAATGTAATTCAAGTTCTACCAGAGTCAAGGGGGTGACACAGCTTCCAAATCCGTACAGTTTGTACAGATGGAAAGGCCTGTTTTCCATCCGTTTACGGTCGGAAAATTGCATCTCACTAAAGGGACTTAGAATATAATTCAAGTTCTACCAGAGTTAAGGGGGTGACACAGCTTCTCGATCCGTACAGTTTGTACAGATGGAAAGGGCGGTTTTCTAGCCGTATACGGTTGGAAAATAGCATCTCATTA
>CM042750.1:22339679-22342179 GCA_022496165.2 Catalaphyllia jardinei | reverse complement strand
TCAAAAACATCCTAAATACCTAGGAAGAGAATTTAACCACGGACACTGATACAGTCAAAATTCTTTCATGGACATTGCGTCAGTCTTCACTCTCTTCTGGCTACGGCCCTGATACGCTTCCCTTAATTAAAGACATTTGTTTATGTATCTCGTCGTAGTTATCGCTGTAGTTTGCTTGTTTATGTAGTGACTAGATTTATTGTTACAAAATACCATGGTTAACATATGCCCGTAATTTGGGTACATGGTAACTATTGCGATGTTCATGAAAGAACTTCTTGCAACAGGCGTTTCCTAGGTTTTTTGAGCATATTTTGATGATTTAACCGCCAAACGTGGTTGACATTTCTTGTTGAATATATTACTTACCTCAAATACGGTAGCCTTGTAATTTACGCATCACTGGAATATTGTACCACGTCCACTTATCAATGTTAAGCTGCAGGGGGGGGGGGGCGCATAGGCGGGGTATTTGACGTAAGACGTCTGCCCGTGGCAGAGGCTTTGAAGTCTTGAGGAAAAGTGCATATTCGTTGCTGCCGCCATTGGAAAATGACGGTAAGCGTAAAACTTCACACCAAGAGAAAATGATGGGACCGAGGGAGGCTCCCAGTCCTGGCCTTGGGATATGTCAAATCCACTGAAGTTATTTTAGGATTGCCGGAAACAGCGGGAGTGCACTTCCTTTTAAAAAAGTTCAAAAAGTTGACAAACTCTTTCCTTCACGCGTCAAACTCGTGTCAAATAACAAACACGGTAATTTACAACATGGCCGCTTTTTTGGTGCAGTGGAACTCACGTACAACAGTGAAACAGAGGAAAATAAGGGAAAAAACCGAAAGCGGTGGAGAAATAGAAAGGCTTGGATAAAACCCAATTTGTCAGCGCGCTCCTCAGTTTTGTTTTGTTTGTCTTAAGTATCTTTGTAGGCTAAAGATGAAACGTCCTCCAACAGCCGGACAATTGTGAACCGCTTTGATAAGTAATGGTAATAGGACTGAGTGGAGTCCAATTCGGTCTGTAATCATACGAGTGATTAACAAAATCGGACGACCGCGCAGCGGGAGTCCGATTTGTTTATCGCGACTATGATCAATTAATCATAAAAATAACAATTTCCGAGAAAAAGAAAAATAGCCAAGTTATGAAAAAAGGGAAAATTTAAGTTAAAATACTGAGAAAGGAGGCGTAAACTTTCTAAGGCTACCGGCAAAAACACAAAAGCAAGCGCGCGCGCACGTAGCACGTAATTACAACTTTGAATGTGATTGGTTGATCTAAACTACAACTTTGAATGTGATTGGCTTAAGTTGATTCCCGAGTTTTGCATTGCGCATTCTTACTGCGCACGATTTTTGCGTCATCAGCGCGCGCACATGAGCGCGCAAGCGTACAGAACATAAGAGATTACCCTCAAACTAAGCTCGATAGCGAGATAAAAGCTCCTTTTCTCTTTAAACGAGCACGGTGACCCCCACTTTTTATTTTATAAATTCAATGAGAACAATATCCGCAATAACTGAGAAAAAATTTGGCAGAAATCTATGGCTACTTTTTTTAGGCAAATGAAATAAATGCTACAGAAAGAGACGTAACGGGCCCAATAGAGCAAATCCAAATTACGTTTCCTTTAAAGGATAAAAATATCAGTTAATAATGCAAGGTATTTGAAGCCATTTTTTCTGGGACGTAGATAAATAAGCAATCGAAGAAAGTCGAACTCTGCGTGATATAACACGCCGCATTGAAAAATAATTGAGTTTATTTCTTCCGCACTGAGATAATCAAAAGTCACCTAAATAACCATATTTGTCAGCATCGTGGCATAAAAACAAGCACGGTGACTCTTTTTTTATTACGTTTTTAACATCTCCTTGTACTGTAATGACACCATACCAAGTTTCATCGGAAATCTATGGCGGGTTCTTTTACTCGGGAATCACCTTAATGAACTGTCCGATATCAAACTGTTCAATAACAAACTGTCCGATAACAACTCAGTAAACGAATAAGTGGAAAATAGGACTTTTTTAAACCAATCACCAATCGAGGAAATTGTAATTTTTATGATTAATTTAAAAAGTGTTGACTCGCGTCCCCCGTTTTGGGAAGTGTCACGCAAATAAATCACGTGAATAGAGCTCGTTTTGATTACCAACACATGTTGGCCAACCGTTCACACGTCAGATACGAGTTTACCAACACGAAAAAGTTGGTGAAAAAGTTGGCGAGAATCGAAGCAAGTTCTATTGTCGCCAACAGTTTGCCAACGTGTTTGCCGACTGTTTTTGTGCCGTTCACACACATCAACTTGAGTTTGCCAACACGAGTTAGTTTGTCGTGTGAAGGCCGCTTTAAGGTTCAAAATAAACTTCTATCGCATGGTTGAAAATTGCTTTGTTGAAAAATTGTGTAAATAACTATTTCATTTGAAATAAAGTTTTCCTACCTCAAATGTGTGGCGAACTTGTCTCCTGTGTCGATTTTAGAGCCAATCTGA
>CM042750.1:22309720-22334679 GCA_022496165.2 Catalaphyllia jardinei | reverse complement strand
AATCTGACGCCGTTTAGTGAAGTTATTTGAAACCGTTACTCCTCTTTTTAAAAGAATGGAAAGGCAGACCATCCATCGCTGGCCAGACATCACTCCATAAATCGCTTTCTCCTCAAAAGGAAAAGCCCCGAATCGCAATAGAAAGCCCAAGAAATTTCACTCCGAATACGTGTGCTTCGGCGGCCGAAAGACTCGTGAAGAACGAAAAAAATTGCTTTCCTCAGAGGCTTGTGTGGAGGCCGGCGACAACGGCAGCTCGCAAGGTGGTTTCATCCTTAACTCTGATTGGTTCATTTGAATTTGAGCGCGCGCTAACAACACGACCCTTCACCCGAGAAACACGTACATTTTGTCGCGAATCAAGTGTTCCAGTAAGACTCCCAAGCCGGAAATACGTCTGAGTTCACAGGCTATTATTACGGCCGTGAATACTCCGATGAAAGGTTTTCGCATGGGTGAACACAGGCTCCCCAAGTTTAAAATACGTGGTGTATGCGACAGCTTGTGTATATAGAGAATTATATGGGAAAATCACCGATCGTAAAAAAAAAAAATGTGTAAAGGACTATCTCATTTGAAATAAAGTTTTCCTACCTCAAATTTGTGGTGAACTTGTCTCTTGTGCCGATTTTAGAGCCATTCTGACGCCGTTTAGTGAAGTTATTTTTCTTTTAGAAGGAAGAGTAACGGACTCCTGTCGAACTCAGTACGTTTTTTAAAACAGAAAAGTTTTTAATTAGCCCTTGGCAAAATACTCTAATCTGGTAGCTCATGTCGACTCGCCCCTCAACAATACTTCGAAAATGACATAAAAAACTTCACTCGCAGCACTTCACTCTAGCTTTCCAATGGAAACACCAGTAGGTAAGTTATAAAATCGAATGTTGACACGTTTCTGACGTATTTGTTGTTTTTCTTGTGGCAACGCGTGTTTCGGAGCGCAAGTGAGTTCAAAGTACGGATCCTGTTGAGATTCTGCTTTATCGGTTCCGGTCATGTTGGTGTCTCGAAACGTTTTTCACGTAGTATCAGCCTTGCAGTCTATTGCCTTTATACACATTTTATTTTGGCTGATCAGATCTCTTGTAGATCCTACGTTGGCAGGGTTTATCGTATGCGGTCCCTTGCAGTTTAAGTTACTCATTTTTGTCAGTCTGCATTTTGTACTCAGTTTGCAGTCTGCAGTCTGCATTTTGCATTTTGTACTGACCGTTTCAAAATTCCCAGTTCAACGGATGAAAGGTATCATGCGGACGTCTGGGGAAATAGACTTCCGTTTCTGCTTAAAGCTAAAAATAACTTTAGTGGACTCGACATATCCCAGCCAACGCCCTCAATGTCCTTCTCTGTCCTATCATTTTCTCTTGTTCACACACATTCACAACAGAATACCTGTGACATAGGTCTACTTTTGAATTTAAGGTTACGCTTTAACCCTCACGAAGCGTTATTCATCCTTGCAGAACGGCCAACTGACGGCAGGTTGCCCGGTTTACACAGGTGTAACCAACAAACCACGATAATGACAAGTTAGACGAATTATAGATCACCAAACAAATTGGCCTCGAAAGTATCTATGCGCTCCCATGTATTATCCTCTATATTCCATTTCCCTTGTTCTTGGATTATGAGGTGATATGTTATAATACAATAATGCAAAGGAATGCAAACGAAAATGATGCAGGTAAACATAGGATCTCTGAAAGATCTGATCAGCCAAAACAAGAAACAACAATGAAATTCAATCAAGGCTGATTACTACATAGAAAGTTTAATGGTACAACGACCAGGTCGAAAAATCTGTCCACGGTTGTAATTCTTGAGCTTCAGTTTGGACTCTATCATGTTGTTGTCCCGTTAAGCTTTTAACGTAGTAATCAGCCTTGCTTCATCGTTATTATATATTATATTATAACAATCTTCTTTCTGTCGAATCCCGTTGAAGCCCTGATTCTTTTCAGGCTTCTTCTTTCCAATTGCTTAAATTGGAAAATTTATTACGATGATCACTCCTCACTTTCAATCTTCTCATTTGTTAATTTTCACCTCGTGTCCAACATGTTCTCACGGAATAATTGTTTAAAAAGTATCTGGCTGGGAGACTACTGGGACAAGGACACTTCCATAACATAAAATAAAACATTAATTTTAATGATTAATTTATTTCACATCTGAAAATCATGATTACTACATAAATATAACATACAATAAATACCTTACATTTTTCTTTTGAAGTTATTTATCAGCAGTGTTTTCTATAAATCCTCCATTAAAGTCCCATATTATGGTAATTAGAACTGTTATCTCTAAAGTAAAAGAAACCCCTGTGGGAAAATCTTGCACTGGGACAAACCTTTTAAAGCCAGATGGTGAGAAAGCAGGGATAAGATTGCACATGAAACAGTTTCCCTTTGTATGTAGTCACACAGAGTAAGTGACACAAAATAAAACGCTGTTCTGTAGAGATGATCTACATTAACAGTTCAAGTACCAGAGCTCAGAACAGGGGACTAAATAGAGGATTATCAGTATCCCCACAAATCAAATCAATCACATTTTTAATTAGACATGTCATATCTTTAAGCTAAAAGCTCATTCAAATAAATAAACTAACTGCCTTGTGGCAAATGCCTAATTTCTAATTATTAAATTAAATGCTCTGTTACAATGACACTATTAAACCTTCTGATTTGAGACTAAATAGAAAATTTTAAAGAAATATAAACATTACTGTTTGGTGCCATGCGGGCCCTTATCAAATGTTAAATTAAAAGTCTTACAGTTTGTGCATAATATTGTTTAATTAGCTAGCACTCTTCCTGATTTATGTACACCTAAGCTAATACATATTCAAACCGTAAGACTTAAAATTTTTCAGTTGAGAATGACAAAGAGATGACCCCAGAACATCAAGTACTGGCTATACTTCTTTTCAAATAATTAAGTTTGTATTTTATTCCACTCATTTATTAACAAGTTTTAGGAGAAAGACTATTTCATAAATAATTTGGCTCTTCTTAAATTATCTTGGTCTGGTTGTCCAGGTTTTTATTTTATTTCAGTAGAAATAAAAACTTCTGTTGTTATAACAACTCTTTCAAAAAACGTATTCTGCTTATGTCGGATGAGATTGAGATAGGTAAAAGTCAAAACTGAAGAACAAAATGGAAACCCTCAGTGAGAAATCACAAAAGTGAAATCAAATAAATCTATCCTGGATTAGCTTAATCATGCATTTACAACTCGGCTCATAAGCTCATTTTAATGGCCATAACAATGTTAAATAATGTATAAAGAAATAATAGATAGTTGAGCAGACAGACAGACAAACAGACAAGAGACAGACTCACAGACAAATAAACAGATAGATGGACAGACACACAGATTGGCAAACAGACTAACAGCCAGAGAGACAGACAGACTAACAGGCAGACAAACAGATTGGGAGACAGACAGACAGACAAACAGACAAAGAGACAGAGAGACAGACAGATTGGCACACAGACAAACAGACAGAGACAGATAGATTACTACCAGAATTGGCTGTTTTTCATGCCCTAATGGTTCAGCAATATTCTAGATTGTTTTAACATTTACATCAGTACACTACATCATTTCAAATTAATGAGAGATATCACGTTTAAGCCAAAACATGTATTTGCAGGTATAGACTAGGTTATACCTAACGTTATTTTGTAACTGGCAGTTCTATGAACATTAGCAAACAAAACCACTAACACCTACCACACCAATTAAGTGAGATAACTATTTCCAATAAATATCAAAATACTCCAACACACAAATACCTCACTATTTAATGAGGACTACTTTGTGAGAATTATCACTAATATGTTATTAACAAATAAATAAATGAATAAATATGTGAATAAATAGTTCAAGATTTTCCCCTGAAAATATTAGATCACCTTCAAACAAGCAGACCATTGGTACAAGTATGTTAATGTATATTTGAGGAGAACAGACTGATGATACCCACATACATGGATTTAACGTATTGGATTTATAACATCTAAAGAATCCTAAATTTGATAAATAAGTGTGTCCAGAGTTTTTCTTTAAATGGTTTATCAGTACACAATTTGCTGTGGCTTAGTGATTACATCGCAACCATACTTTAACAAGCATGTTACCCAAATTTCCATTTTTCTCTGTTTCATTTCTTGGAGCAGAGACGGACTTGTTTCTCATTTTTTGTATGCTTCCATTATTTTGTTTGCAGAACTTTCTTATGTTATAGATAAAAAATGAAAGCCAGGATTACAGGTTGCCTTGTGACACTGTTGAGCTCTGTAAATAATTTTGAAAAACAAGCAGTTAATTTTGGAAAAAAAAAACGGTTCTAGTAGTATTGTGAAAGTTTAATGGTAGACCATTAATTAACAAAAAAGGACTGCTGATGTTCAGTACTGTTTGAGGATTTAACAAGAAACATATGAGAAATGGAAGAAGCTTGGATCCAGGGGCAGCAGTCTTATAGGAAGGCTGGTGTTCTGTTGCACAGGCTTTTTTCTATAAATGTGCCATTTACTAGAAAATAGGTACTACTATCTAAAAGATAGTAATGCTGTGGCCCATTCTGTTGATAGTGACATATTTTACGTAGTCATTGATCTATCTGCGTGTTCCAAGTGTTACATTATAACCTTTATTTCTTAAAGTAGTGTCAAATTGTCGTGTGTAACTTAAAATCTGTGCTTGTATGTATCAAATTCATGCACCATGACGAATCAAGTGAAGTGCCATTTACTAGGAAACACTATCAAGACACAGAAGAAACAATTAGAAATTGTTTGTGAACCAGACATATTTGTATATTATTTCCAGTGAACTCAAAGTACAGAAGTTTTTATAACAGTATGGCACAAAATGTCTGTTTCCTATACGTTTCCTAAAATAGACATTTATACATGAACAAAACAACATAACATTGTTTTATGTGTTTTAGACAATGAATGCACATAGACTTCTCATGTAGTAAAAATATATTAAACGAATAATTCTTTCCATAAAATTCTACATTTCATTTCTGATACTATTTCTTTAGAGATATTTCATTTCATTTAACTTTATGTACAAGCTTTGGCTGGAGTGCAGCAGTGTAACGAGTGTAAATAGGAGCTCCCAAGGCTAATATGATCTCATAATATTATTCTTTTGACAATGGCTTACATGCCCTACCATATACCCTTAAAATAATAAATAATAAATAGGGCAAATTATGTGTTCCATTGTTAGAGGGGTGAGAATAAGTCTATATTGTCATTCTAAAGAAACAAAGTATCACTTTTGTTGTGCAGTATGTTGTAATATTGATAGCTATGACACTGACAATGATAGTGGCAATGATGCTGGCATTGATAATTATACCATTATTTCTTATAATGAAATAATTATAACATCATGATTGTAGCTCCAGAAAAAATAGATTTGTCCTGGAAATTAACAGAGATTAACAGAGACATGAGTTTATTTATTTTCATTGAGAGGAAAATGAGAGTTCCAACTCCTCATTTTCTCTAGCTTAAGCCTGCATACACTGTAACAGGGCCTTTGGGGGGGGGGGGGGGGACAAAACAATGCTATGGTAACTAGCGTAATTTATCAGTGGAAAAAATAAATTAATTGATCTATACTAATTATTGGTAACCTATTAGATAATATATTTAATTGATGAGCAATTGATGATGATGAATCTTTTTTATCAATTTAAGTAATCAGTGATACTCTTACATGCTTATTATTGATTGTCATAATTTAGTTGTTATCAATGGTTTTCTGTTCACAAAAATTGATTCATGAGCCAGCACAAATGAACATTAACACTATCCTTCATCCCTATTACCAGTATTGAAAGCAACAAGGCATTTTGATAAATGAATAGGACCTAGTATTGACTGGTTGTTGACAGAAGTCTCCAGCAAGCTGATGAAATCACTGTTGATCAGTGGTAAACAATATCAACGGAAGGTAATTAGCAAACAGATTGGTTTGGTTATTGATTTATGCTGCATGGTAAATGTCAGCAAGTAGAATTTGTAAACTTTCCTGAGCAAAATCTAAAAATCCATGCAAGATCATTTAACATGTATATAGTATTTATATAGCATAATTCACAAATGAAAGAAATGGTGTATATATTGAACACTTTTTTGGGACATACCTGAGCTCTTGGATGTTACCTCACAATAATTTTCACGCTACTGTAGGTACATTGTTTTTCAGTTACCAAGGCTTGAGACTTCTGTCACAAGTCAGTCAATGATCATTTTAAAACAATATTCTTATTCATAAAACAGACATTCAGTCATTCTAACATTGAGATAATACATAAGTGCAGTCCAATCAGCAGTATCCATCCACTGGAGTTAATCAAAGACAGGAAAGTGTAAGATGTACCACACCACTCCATAACATACCCAAATAAGTTACATAACAAACAAAAGGGCCAACAATAAATTATTCCTTAAAGGAGATCACTCCAAAAAGCTTACTTTGTTGTGTCGTCGCCTATAGCAAGTAAACATTCAGCTTCTCCACTCACTGAAGTTTCAGCCTCTGAAGTGCCTGCTCTCCTGAAGAAATTCATCTTGAAAGAAGCCACTTTGAGGTTGACATCTTGAAACAGTCTTGGCAGCCAAGCCGTGTTTATGCGATGTCATACTGTCCGACTCAAGCAATTCCAAGCAATTACCCAGTTCACTACTTTATCATTTCTGAGTTTGGAGCATGTTTGGCTAAAAATAATATGGCTCAAGAGCAGCCATAAAACAGAGTGATAGCTAAAAGGTTTGCTGGAGGCCTTGTCGACAAAATCTTTCATACAGATTTACGTCATGCAACAGGGTTGTATATAAGTTTTTAAGCAGCCGGAGTTTTGTCAAAAGTAGACGGTTGTGGGTTCGGAGGACCTATAGGATGGGGGGGATGGAATGCTGGAAAACGCATTTCCTGGCATTTTGGGCCATGAAACTTAGACATTAGAGGAATGTATTAAGCTGCACCTTGAACACAGCTGCTTCTGTCACACTGAATCACAATTATTGTTGAGCTGATCAAAGGTTAGGTACTTAACGTTACATTGTTTTAGTTTATTTAGATGCAACCTTGAGTTAATAAAAAGAAAACATTTGGCCACATGCTGTCTGATAACTTAACTAATAGAAATCAGGTTGATTGCATCTTTCAGGAGAAAAACGTATGAGGATAAATGATATCATATCCGTTATGAGAATCTGCCTATTGCTTGCAAACAGTTTTAATTAAAGCCAGGCGTGACGTCAAAGAATATCATGCAAGTAAGAAAAACGTTCACAGAAAGTTTCATATTTTCTCCCTCGAAAGCAAATACTGAGAGACTTGAAACAAATCTTGCAGTATAAATGAGCCTAAACAACAGCAACTTCTTAGGGCAAAGATCAGAATACACATTTGCGTACAGCGGTTAATTGCTTTCATTTTTGACCTCGCTGGTCAGTCATTTTCGTAATTTCGTGCTGATAGTCATGCACGAAGACTACTCCAAAATCCAATATGGCAGACAACAAATCGTATTCAGTGTTCGTACTTTCCTGCCACCGCAGCAAGATTTGTTCAAAAAGACAGTCTCAAGCATAAACATTTTTAAACTGCCCTTGGGTCTTTTATATGTTTTCAGAAAAGATAGGCACTGCAAATTTTTATTGATAGACCCCAAGTAGTCTAGCCCTGATAAAAATCATCTCCTCGACATATCTTGGCTCATGAAGCAATGAAAGTAGCCAGTGAAACCTGGCAGAGAAGCCGGCGAACTTCACCAGCTGCCGGCTCTTATATACAACCCTGCATAAACATGGCCAGGCTGCTGAGTTCTGTTCAAAATGGTGGCAATGATGTTCGAATTTTGGGCTGCTTTGGTGACAAATTTCATAGGGAAAACCTGCACTTCAGAGGCTGAAACTTTGTTGAGTGGCTAAACTTACTGCAAGGTTTTATTAGCATTGAGAAAAAATACACTAGGTTTTTTGGAGTGACCTTCTCCTTTAACAAATGTCACAAGATGTTACCATTGAACTTACACTCCGCTAACTAACAATGACTCTTAGTGAAATACCGGAGACAAATGGGTAATGCACCTCCATATTATCAGTTACTTGAATCCTTAGTTCCCTTCCAGATCCATGGGATATTCCAAGACCAGTTTCACTAGGAGTAAGTATTGGTTGACAACTGACAAGTACATAACACAGCAGTTTCTGTAAAATGACCCAATTAATTCAAAGAAGACATCTTACCTATCTGAAAAAAAAAAACAAAGCAAACAAAACAAAAATAATTTGCTGTTATTTCATTTATCAACAAGCATGTTCTAGCCTGCGAGCAGGCTCACTTGTTTGGGTAGGGTATGGGTAGGGTATCACGAGCAAAGGAGCTGGTGAGAAGAATGGGGTGAGGAAAAGTGAGCCTGCACGCGAGCTATTGATTTTTGAATTCCCCGCGTTCGCTGATGAACGCAGCGATCTGATTGGTTAAAATTGACAGATTACAGAAACCAGTGCAAGCTCACTGCATTTCACATCACGCGAACTCTCTGTTGGCTTTGTTCAAGGAGCATTCCTCGTCTTCCTCAAGCTTTCGATTAAGTTTGGAGCTAAAACTAGAGCAGAAAATAGCTGTGAATTGTTTACTGGAAGAGAGGGATGTTTTCGCAATGACTCTGACCGGTTTCGGTGAGAGTTTTTCAGCCTTTCTCCATGGCGATCGAACAGAAGAAGATTTTGAGAAGAGAGTATCCGAACGGTGTGATTCTATTTATTTGCCCTTTGATAGGTCTAATTGAAGACCAGGTTAAGGAATGCCAACCTCTTGGTTTGACCTGTACTTCGCTACAAGATGTAAATGACCTTTTTCGCGATGATCCCGTGCCACAACGTTTGTTTGCGTCAGCAGAGAAGGCACTTGGCAATGACTTCAAGAGGATCCTCAAAGACAGATCTTCAAAGGTCCCCAACAAGTTGGATTGATAGTTATAGATGAGTCACACACTGTGGAGATCTGGACGGGCAAAAATGGTCGGTAGAAAACTCAGGCTTTCGCTTTTAGCATGAAGAATTATTTGCACATGCTGTTGTACACGTGCACGCAAAATTCTCAATATTTTTTTTGCTTTCAAAGAGCTTTCTTCGCTACAGCTTGAATGAAAATCTATTGCTACTGAACTCTCTTTCGCATTTCTTTCATCTGGTTTCATGTATTTGCGAAATTTAGATTTAAAAGTGAACTTTAGTTTTGCACACTGGATTTCTGCATATTTAATTTGCGGCATCGATCGCGGTTTGTTTGTTTATTCGTTTCGTACAAATATATTCTTTGGAGTCTTATTCAGCTACTACAGAACTGCTGAGAAATGAACTAAATGGCCACAAATTTAGCACTGTTGAAACAAGATTGATCTCACAGTAATTAGCTTGTTTTTTGTCGCCTTTTTTGTAATATATATATTTCGTCGTGTGGCGAAGATATTATTTGCTTGTTATTATCAAATTGGTTTTCACATGTTTCTTTTGCTTTCAGTCGTAGCTGTTCTAGTACAAGAATGGAAATTCTGTTGAATGTGGTTTCGAATTAAAAAAAAGTCCCCGAAGTCAATAATTGAAAGTTAACTAACCGCGCCATCCATGAAGCTTGATGTCTCCACGTACATGCAATGCGCTGTCAGCTGTCATCTTTTTTACATTTTGCTTTGCTCCTATTGGATAGTTATCTCACACATGTGAAATGCCAACTTGACACCTCGCGAGGGGCGGAATTCAAATATCAATCGCTCGCGTGCAGGCTCACTTTTCCTTGCCTCATTCTTCTCGCCGGGTTTGCCGGTTCTTGGTTCTTTGTGACCTTTGACCGTGATACCCCTACCCAAACAAGTGAGCCTGCTCGCAGGCTAATAACGTTCTATTGCCATTGTCAATGTCATTTAGAGTTTCTCTTGTAATACACCATTTAACTAAATATCCTGCAATCTACAATGATACTTATTGCTTATCTCTAGTCCAATAGTATGAATAAACTGTTATTTCAGTGTACTCTATCAAATCCAAGTATAATGATTGCATTTTACTACAAACATTTTTTTCAATCACATGACAGAAGACTGAAAAGAACTGAGAGCTTTTTTTATAACAGTTGATGGGTAGATTCCACCAAGGCTCAGACTACAAAACCTCTGTGTTATCCTTCAAGAAGGCAAAAGATGCCCATAAGCCATGATCATTAACTTTGGCCTTCTCAAAGTCAATAAACAAAAAAAACTGTTAATTTACTAGTCATAGTATAATTTATAATGTCCAAAATTGAGCTAATAATTTCACCAATATGTCTTCTTGCAATATAACCTGATTTATTGTTATGTACTATTTCCAGGAGCTGTTTTACACTCTTCTCTTTCAGCAATAACTTTTGATGCTATCTTTGCATCCACATTTAAACAAGTTACTTTTTTTACTCAGCATCATAACTTAAGTTTGTTGTTGATGATTGGCCTGCCTTGAATGGCAAAAATGCTATCTCCAAGTTAACATAACTTAATTTTCTTGTCACGACAAATAAAATAAAAGTGGGTAAAAAAGAGAAATCAGTCTCTAGTTTTGAGATTGCAATGATCTTGGCCTTTATAAAGAACTTGTTTCCCCTTTTTCATCTGACTCATTAGACATGATAGTTTACCAATAGTTGCCAAAAAGTCTTGTAAAATTCTTTAGGCAATCCATTATTTCCAGCAACTGAGGTCTCTGAAAAGGATTTCAGCACTTAGTGTAATGAGTACTTCTCCAAAGTCCCTTTTAGCTGGACCATGAAAAAAAAAGGCCTTGCTGGATCCATATAGATATCTACGGGTAGTTCTAGAAAATATCCATACCCTACCATGGGCATCATGAACATTTTAATCCTCCTTGCCTCTACCCCACATGCTCTTCAAATTCCAAAGCATTAACCTCTCCTTCCTTCCGGAATTTCCGATTTTTTCCACCCCCTTTCAGTTTGGAATTCCTGTTTGACTGCCTTTAACTCTAATGAACAGGAAACTTGTGATTTTGCCCCATCTAAGAAAACTCTGCTCACAATTGTGGTCAAATATAAAGCAACTTGGGTTTAAGGTTTTCCGCTGTAAAACATGATTTTCCCTTCTAAGTGTTATCTTGAGGTTGCTTACCACCAAATAAAACGTTTTGTTTTCTGTTCGTTAACTTAATATTTTCAGGAGAGAAGATCATATTGATACTTGAGAATCTGTGTTCTTTTCAACAACTTCATAACTTGTTTCAAGAAGAAAGTAATTCAAATATTTGAAAACGGGCTTAAGGATAGTTGGTGAAAATAACATTCCGGTTGTGAAAGGTGAATTGATCAACATGACACAAGAGTGGGACAAAGAAAAAATCTGAGTCCCTGAACGGAATCAAACCCATGACCTCCAGAACACAGGGTAGATGCTCTACCCACTGAGCTACAAGAATTCATGGAGAGCAAGGTCATGTAACTGAGTTCATATGTGACAGGCATACTGCTAGGATCAGTACTGTGGAAGTCATTGTGAATAGTGATACATGTAAATAAATAAAGATGGTTGGTAATGAAGTGTGAAAGGTGAATTGATCAATATTAGATGAGCATGGGACAGGGGAAAAATCAGAGTCCCTGACAGGAATCAAACCCATGACCTCCCAAACACCAGGCAGGTGCTCTATCTACTGAGCTATGAGAACTCATGGAGAGCAAGGTCATTTAACTTATCACTAAATTCCAGTTGATGTTGATGCTTTACTTGTTCATGTCGCCTGCAGTCAAACACAAGTGTGGTCTTTAGACAAAGTTTCTTTGTTACTTTCATTGCTTAATTTTCTGATGGATGTGAATACCATATTTCATGATATTCCAACTCATTCTGTGCAAGATGTTTGGAAATAAAACCTGTACATACAAATAATGGAGAAGAGTTGGAAATGTGTGACATGTCCGCCATCTTGGAAATTTCAGGTAAGATAACTTTATTTGTGAACTTTAATCAGTCGCATTGATAGTTCTGTGCTTTTTCAAATTTTCTTTTTGCCTTGGATTTTATAGGGGGTAAGTAACACGGTCAGTGTGGAGGTCAGTAGGGGGCCAGCTGACCAGGAGTCAGTGTTCTGTTGAAGTCCAAGGTTGTTTTGATTACAAAGCATGGGACATAAGATGGGAACATAAGATGGAATATTATTATAATGCCCTGTCCAAATAAGAAATGTTTGGTGACCAAACGAGTTCACGCATTGTTTGGTGACCAAACAATTTTCTCATTTGGACACATTGTATGATTGGTTTTGACCATGTTGGACAAAATTAGAATGACAACAAATATTTCATCAAACATGTCTGACATTTTGTTTATTCAAATATGTCTGATACCAATTGCCCACTCCTACAAAATCAACATGTTTCGCCACCAAACATTGTTTGATTGTGTTTTGTTGCCAAATATTTCTCATTTGGACAGGGCTTACAGCACATATTTCCCTTTTTTTTTCAGTACAATCAACACTGCCCCTCCTCAGATGAAAATATTTTTGCTTTTTCATGTTTTATTCTATTTGCTCTTGTGTCGTAAACCAAAAGATGTGGGAGAGCTAACTTTTAATATATTGTTTTAAAAAACCCACTTCAAAGTGTTTACCTGCTGGACAGGGAATACGTATACACTTGCCACCTTAGCAGTCCTTTCGCCAATATTGTTTGTTGTGCTTAGCGGCAGCCCAAAAGATAGCCCACTAACTATGTAAAGTAGATCTTATTGCTTTAACCCTTCTAGCCAGTAGCCTGGTTAGTTGGGGCACCCATGTAAACAGAATCTTACATGAAGTAAAAAAAACTAAAACTAAAATTTATGTTTGGACCTCAAAAATTTTTTATTTTGTCTTAGAACCTCTGCACCCTTTGGCTTAGGTAGTTCATATTTTGTTGTTTTATGGTCATTTTAGCCAGAAAGCCATAATTATATGCTAAACAGTTAACTCCAATGACAATCTCTTCAATCTATTAACACAAGGTAATACAACTGTGTGTTTGTTTTGCTGAGTTACAGTTATGAAAGTTAACACATTTTGTTTCAGTTTAACTCAGATTACATTAAGTAATCTGAGTTTAACTGAAACAAAAGGGTCACGGTGTTTGTCAGTGTATTGCTACATGTAAGGCAACTTTTGATGCACCTTATGGTGATTTAACTTCAAGGGTTCAAAACCAACAGAGATCATTATGCAGGATGAGTTAACTCCCTTAATTTAAGGTAAACAAACTGACCCAATAACCCTGCTTTGAACAATTTTGTTTTACCCTAAGGTTACCACATATAGGATTCCAAAAGATTTAGCCTCTTTTGAGCAACCAGGTGCTGGACTTATTGATATACAGTAGAAATGAGTGAATTACAACCAAAAATGTGTGAAGTTAAGAAGATCTTACCTTAATCCTAAGGCAAATTAAGTGACTGCAGTTGATCTTCAAATTCACTCTTTCTTGACATCTTCTTTAGTTGGTCGCAGTCCAAGCTTGCACCTTTATGGTACTTTTCCTCCAGACCATTTATCTCAGCCAATTTCTTTTTAATTTTACGGATCTGCTTCTCAATTTCTTTTCTTTTTAAGTCTTGTTGAGAGTCATGGTGATTTGCCATTCCTTCAGCACTGGAGTCTCCAATGAGTAGTTTGTCTGGGGCTTGACCAAAACCATCAAGCTGCTCCTGTCCATCAAGATCGTCTACCCTGCTCTTCTTGAAATAAAAATTGTTTTTGCTGAGATGTGGAGGCAATGATGGTTGTTCTTTGTCACACCCATTATTGATACACAGAGAGTGGGAAGTTGATATTTCATCATGAATTTTTGTTCCATTTAATTTGTTTATATAACAACTACTTTCACCCAAACTAATCTCTGACTGGTTTAAGCCATTGAAGAATGTTTCAGCATGGTTTTCATGGTTTTGAGTGTTGTAGCTTTTGTGGTTACTGTAACGAGAAGAACTGTAATGATTTCGACGTCGGTAGTAAGATCGATAGTAGTTAGGCCTGGAAGATGGATACCCAGTGTAGTCATATCCTAATCCTTGGTCTGGTGCTTGAAGGAATCCTGAACCAAGAGTCTGGTTATGGAAACCATATGAGCTTGTATAGGGAAGCTGGCAAGATGCTACTGGTGGCATCATGTTAAATGAAACAAAAGTTGGTTGTATTCCAGTTGACTGGAAACCATTATTGGGTTGAAATAGCCCAGGGAGAGCAGTGTAACCTTGTGGCCATTGTTGAATCGCAAATGACTGACCTCCAGACTGACATTTGGTTTCGTACACCTGGCCATTTCTGGGTTGACCAATCAACTTGAGAAAGTCTTCTTTCAGATCCTTGCTAGGTATGTATTTTGTGTAGTCAAACCGTTCCTCTTCACAGAACCTTTCATCGCTTTCTATGGAAATGTTAGTTTTAGAAGTTATGTCACTTTCCGATTGTTCTAATTGCTTTTCAATTGATTTATTGTGGTTGGGCGGCTTTAATTCGACTATGGGTAAAACTAAATCGCGTTCCCCCATACCACGATAGTCTTGGCCTAATCTGTTTTGCGAGTGCTGGTTTTCGCCATTTGGTTCATTAAAAACGATCGTACCAATTTCATCTGCTTCTCCGATGAAATTTCGTATGCCGCCTACAACATCAAGCCCACTCTCGCATCCGGTCGCATTCGCTTCGCCCGACGAAAAATTAAAAGAAGTCACTGATGAAAAACTTCCGAATAATTTGTCTTTCGGATTTCCCCCATCAGTGTCGATCGAGTCGACGTTAACATCTTGCTGTATTTCACTTTCTACTGGCTTGCAAGGACAGACTGATCGATGGTAGTCCATTTCTGGGGCAAAAATCTCATGTTTGTCGTTGAACGGACATATGGCCTTTTCACTGATCGGAAAGTTTCCTCTACACTTGATCAAATGATGTCCCATTCGAGCGGCTGCCACCTTGTGAGACGAATCGTACGGGCAAATAACCAATTGATCCGGATCTTCAACGTCTTGTTCGCTTTCAGACATGATCTTTCTTCGGGTAATGTCCCCAGAGAAACAAGTCCCGATCCACACAGCCTAGTCAGCTGTTCCCTAACAAAATCATTCAGCCTGTGACTTGGTAATCTTTTATTTGCTCGGTGGGCGCATGCGAATTAGCGGCTGCCGAAGGCCACCTGCTTCTCAGTCTCATACCCAGGGCCAACCGGGCTTACTCGGTTCTGACACGGCGTGATGGAGACACTCTTAGGAGAAGTGAGGCTGGTGGGGGGGGCTTCAGGCTATAAATTCTTTTATGAGTGGCTTAGTTGAAATCATGAAAAAGAAAAAGTAACAGGCAAGGTAAGTATTTCTGTTCATGACCACAAAAAATACATACAGAAGTTATTTAAGAAATAGAAAACATGTACCGTGTTTCTATTTTCGAGTTACACAAACACGAGTGGAAGTTTGGGAGAATCGAACGAGAAATGCTGTGGGAACACGAGCCGCAGGCGAGTGTTTCCACAGCTTTTTTGAGTTCTCTCAAACTTTCATGCGTGTTTGTATAACTCGATAAAAACACGGAGTACATGTTTTGTATTTCTTTTAGAAAACACCACGACGAGAAAAAGGAAAACAACTTGTTAACTTTGATTATCAAAATGTAAATTCTATTTGCTCGCGCCATCACTACGTCACCACGCGCGCTGGTTCTGGTCTTTCTGTGTCTCCATCGAGTTATACAAAAACGATTTTACCCGGGGGGGGTACTTCCTTATAAGAGGCTAATGGGGATGTGCCGCTGGATGGGGTCGCATTTTCAAGACTGGACTGACTTTTATGGGGTTACATTTTTAGTAGAGTTACTAGAATGGGGTCGCACATTTTCGAGATGTCTGGGATAAGAAAATTCTGGCAAGCAGGGAAGATACGCGGTTAAAAAATGGTGCGTGCTGTTTTTTAATATTTAACAGTTGTCTCGCATTGAATTCTGTCGGTTCAGGAAATCACAACTTAAACATTAATGACTTGCACAATAGTGCGGAACCCCTGGGTCCAGAACAAAGTCCAACAAATCATCCGTGCTACGGTATTTATTTTGCGGCTATTCTATCCTCCACTGAAGTTAACACAACCCGGAACACAACTTGGATCTTCTTTTGAATTAGCAAGCGTTTGATCGTAGATGAAAAGTAAAGTGTTCTACATTCAATTTAACAAACGTGTCAATTCATTTTCTATTAGGTAGAGGCATCAACAGAAAGTGACTAAGTTGGGATCAGGAAAAGTTACATTTGCCCAAAAGTGACTAAGATGGGGTCTATAATTAGCCACAGAATAGACTATAATGGGGTAGGGGTTCTGAGTGGCCAGCGGCACATACCCAGCAAAAATTGACCCAAGTACCCCCCCTGGGCGATTTTATTAACCAATGAGCGCACATGCTTTCTTAGGACTGTTTTCTAAACACAATTGTTGGATGAGGTTTTTGTTATCTCCAGAATAATTAAGGTTGAGGTAACGGTTATCAGTGGAAGCCGAATGCTGATAAGCAGGATCAGGATAGCACAAAAACCGAATCTAATAATTGTTTTGTTATACGTTGAACGAAAAAAATGAAAGTCATGTTTTTGCTTCTTCACTGGCAGGAAGCAACACAAAGAGCGCAAACTTGACATGATTACCCTTAAAAATCAAGTATCGCGGTCATATATGACATTATTACCTGTGACCTTGAATGTCCTTGACATGATTATTGAAAAAATCGGCAGTTATGACGTCATGGGCAATGATTTCGAAAATTCACTGTACACTTTTGGCCAATCAGAAAAGAGTGAGAGAGTTCAATGTATAATAATATACATAATTAAGCTTGTAGCTTATCTCGATCTCTCTCTGATTGAAGTCAATAAGTCCCCTGCAGTACCCACCTGATAGTAAATAATAATAATAATAATAATAATGAGGTTTAAGATTCTATAACCTGTATTAAATGAAAATACCCCTAGTCACATGGAAATAAAGAAATCGGCATTAGGGGTCAGTTTGGTTTGATTGCAGCTCTTCTTTTCTGTACAGAGTGCGTTTTGATTCTGTTAGGTATGTTAGGTCAGTCAGTTCAAATCTCAATTCCCCCCCCCCCCCTCCCTCCGTGTTCAGAAGAGTAAAATATTGATTTTGCCTCTAGGATATTCTTATGGTAGTGTAGGCTATTCCAGAATGTTCCCTATAGAAGTTTCTGGAAGCAGCTGAGTCACTATTACTAGAGAGTTCAAGTATGTTAAAAATAGATATGATCAATGTAATGGATAAGTTGCTAAAAATAGTCCACAACATGGAACATTCTAGATCACAGCTTGAAACTTATATAAGTAGGATTAGTCTCAGCAGAGGTCATCTTGCTTTTCTGGTCTTGTGAATTATCTTAGCCTTCGTCTTGTTGTCTGGTTCTTAGCAGTGTTCTTGTTCCTTGGTTGTTCAGCAAATATCAGTTCAGTTTAGTTTACTCGGAAGTTCAAGAAGTTCAAGTTCAGTGGTAATTGTAAGGTTGTAACCTTCTAGTTCACGCTTCCACTTGTTCCAATAAAACTCTCACGAACACTCCGGTATTCTCCATTTTGAATTCTCAGGAATTCTAAGTTGCGCTAGGAGCCATAATCAGGGACGGAGACCGTAAGCATGCGCCATTTCTAGTACTGGGGTTGGCCCCGTGATATGGGACAATTTTTCTATTTTTAGAACAAATTGCGGCATCACCTACGGTACACGCGCGTGCATTACTGCGAGAATTTTCGCAGATGTCGCGCAGGGGAAATGGGGTCCGAAATTTCCGAAATCGTTTATGCTTTTGGCCCACAACTCAATGCGTTTATGGCTGTTGGAAATTTGCTTAAGTATTTTCGCCGTAAGTTGCTCCAGTTTGAGTGAAGACAGTGCCGAATTTAGGTATGTCCCGCTTTATATCGCTGACCAAGTTGAGTTCCACTGCTCCTTTTACAAGAACTTTACATTACTCCAATCTAAGACTTGAATAAGCTTTTCCATAACACAGAAAAAAACTAGTTGGATATGTTTAGATATAGCAGCGTTTGGGCCCAATAGGTGACAATAGGTTTCTGTCTGTAGATACTGCTTAGTTTTGTTTGTGTAAAAATCCAATAAATTGTCTGTTGTCGATGAATAAGATCGGTCGCTGATGCGTGTTTTGCACAGCCTAGTAAAACGTGACAAATTGGACCTCGCACTATGGTGTGAAAACGTACATTGAACTTAAATAATATCTCTAGTTTTTGAATATGTTTAAGGTGTATTCATGTTTGAGAACAAAATAAAAGCTTAGCTGAAAATATGTGAATAAAGAAGAAATAATCAGAAAAGTTACGATGACGCTTTTAATCAACTCGAATAAAGATTTCGATTTTGTTGATTGAGTCAAAACTCCTTGTCTACTTTATTTTCGCAGTGTAAAGTTTAACTATGTGAAACAAACACACATGATGTTAGTAGCCTTTTGGTGAACGTTGGTGAAAATTGCTGTAGCATCTCAGCACAAAAGACAATGAAACAAATCTTTGTCACGATTTGTTGACAATCTGAAAACACCGACTCGGGCGCCCAACTATGCAAATGAACTACTCATACGTGTCAGACTTCCCTATCACAAACTTTTGCAAACTCGCCAAACCAGAGGAAACAACAAGAAACAATCAAAAACTGGTTTTGGTTATGATAAAGCACTTTTTGACAAGCTCACAAATTAACTCAATACCAGAGTAAACAGTTTCTTACAGAACTTTTCCCTACAGAACAAACTCAAAAGTTTATGCGTATAATTAGCCGGCAAGTGAATTTTTTTTATTCACAGCGCGAAATTAAAGAAATTCTCGACCATGAAAAACACACCTTTTCCATTAAATCTGAGCATAAAAATACATAGAAGAGCCCTGGTTCTTCTTCTCTGGCTTATTCCCTGCCATCGCTGTGATAAATCAGCAAGAGAATCTCGCAACTCTCACCATTTCATCACGCAACGTGACAACATCCATGCGAGAGCCCAAGACACGTGCGTGAATTAGCCTGGATATATGACGTGAGGATGGCACAATTTGTTCTAAAAATAGAAAAATTGTCCCATATCATGGGTCTGTGCAGAATCCAAGACGGTCTCCGTCCCTGATTATGGCTCCTGGTTGCGCATATTCCCTTCTCCAGGATCAAAAATCGGTTTCAAATGCCCCTAGAAAAGGAATTGACATACTTTTTTATAGTGCAGAGTGCACTATTGGGATGGTTTAGGGGGCTGCTGTTTACCCGGACTGTAAGACACTAACACAGTGAGGTATAAACTTTAATTTGTTTGTTTAGCTATTAATCGTAACTATAACAAAATTTTTGAATCTGATTAGTCAGTTGCACATGTCATGCACTTGTAATTGGACAGTTGTATGCGTCATGCCTGAGTAATTGGACAGTACGCATCAATTGAATGGGTTATCTTTTACAGCATCTAACTTAGAAGTTGATTATATTAACCTGTCAAATAGTTTATACTATTGTCACATTCTTTTTTTGTCATATTCTTTTTGAATTTTATAGTTACAATGAATTAGTAATAGGACTTTGTGTCGTATGATTCAGGGGTAATCATGCTCTTGATTTGTAATCAGCCTTGCACTGCACGCTCGGCCGATTTTGAAATTACTTGCCCAATTACTCCCTGAATCGTACTCCACTCAGTCCCATAACCATTATTAATTTCAATTAATCAATTAATTAGCCTTGCAGGAAAGGGGCCTGGGTGGGTAGGTACCTGTGTGCACTATGCAAAACATGATATATCTGCTTTGTTTTTTGATAACATGATTAAACCATATATATATCACAAATCTCTTGCTATCCTTGTGGCGCTATTCTCTCAAGAACAATTAAACCAATATGCTTGAAATGCATGCACGCACAGATTAGTTAGCATCAGTATTGACTATATGTCAGGTGAAAGATACTTTTCATTTGAGATTGCACATGAACATTGACTTCTTTTTCTATGTATTCTAGCATTGCTCTTGTGATAAATTCCAAATGCTACTAGGAGGGGAGCATAGGGACCTATTAGAAGCTAAAAAACTGTACAAAAAATCGCTGAAAACCGCAAAACCAAATACTGAAGGAAAAGCCATCACTAGCAAAGCTTTGGTTGTCTTCAGAATCAGTCCCTTTCTGTTATTTAATTTTTATACATCTGAACTTGTTTTACTTTCCGAAGTTCTTTCTGCATATACCCTTATTATTTAGTGCAGAACACGTTGTAGTCTACAAAGCTTGCTTCTCAGAGATTTCCCCACCACAGTCACTCCTCCCAAGTAATCCACAGATTTTAAATTTAACATTAATTAAGCTACTTATTATCGTTCTTATTATCCTTGTATTTGATTGTGTGTGGCAAAAATAAAAAATAAAATAAATAAAAATAAGCTCCTTTTTTGTGTAAATCGGCTCCACAGACCAAGGTGCAACCTTGTTCCCTTGTTCCCAGGGCCTCTCACCTAAAAACATATTGCATGATAACATGATTTTAGGTGATTTTTGTTTAAAAAAAACACCACATTCTGAAGTTACTATTTGATTTTATATAGTAACCCAAGCTATTCTCACATTTTGATTGGTTCTCACCTATGATGTATCAGAGGACAGATGCATGATTGACATCATCATTACAAAGTTTTTCCCTCTGCTGATTTAAAATGGCAGAAAGTTTTGAGAATTAAGATAACAAATTACGTGACTGGGCAAAAGATAAGATACAAAGAAGTCTTGCCGAGGTAAGAACAACAAGAAGAAAGATAAAGCCGTTTCTTTTAGAAACATGATCCAGAAAAAATTCCTGAGCAGTCTCAGTTGGCAGTCAAGTGAGACTAAACCATGCACAAAGTTGGTCTTGGTAAGCCAAGAACCATTGCTTTATCTTAAATTTAATAAACAAAATGTTTCTGAGATTAATTTATTTTAAAAAATTCAACTTTTCCCAGTGTCAAAATAACTGCTGACACACTGATTGATGTCAGGAATGAAACATCAAAACATCACTTCTTAAAATCGGATAAAATAAAGACATAACTTTGCTTTCCAATGCGAATGTTCCTGTCCGTTTCAGGGCACAGCAGTGAGCTAAGTATAGCCAACCACGGCTCACGGCCAACAGCATCCCAGCTAAAATGTGTCTCTGACACTGTATCAAACTGATTTGAGAATCACCAACCACAGAAGACAAAAATCTCCACCACCATTTATGCTCCTTTCATTCAAAACTCGAATCAAATGGCCTCTAGGTTGACTGCAACCACAAGTTTCCCCGGGGTTATTTTTCAACTCCTGCAATTTTCAAGGCAACGTCCAAGCTTTTCGGCTCACAGGGCTACTCTGATGACAAAAACTGACTTGATTTTTCTAGCATTTCAAGATTTTAAAATTTTTTGCAATTCAATTCTGCTTTGGCTGTAAGTTTTCATTCCATGAGGAACAACACTCGAGTCAGGTTTGACAGTGGCATGTTAGTAGTGTGACCAATCACAATTCTTTGCTATGCACAGTAACCAATGAAATTGCTTCGTTTTGTATAGATGATAGATTACATCAAATGGCTTTTTTCGTCTTTGCCAAACTGGGCAAAGGCCGGCTTTTGCATTATGTTGAAGTATTTTGAAATAAGCAAAAGCTTTATGTGTAGTAATTTTGTTTCATTATTATATAAGGCTACGCCTCATGTGCCACTTTTTTGTTCTTACCACATTTTGACGTCATCTGTGATCTATTACTGAACAGACGCACGGCAATATGGAATCTATTTGTTAACCCATTAACAGAATTTTCACTTGTGTAGGCAACATGGTAGCCCCGTTTTGCGACCAAACTGCTTTATTTTATAACCAAATGGTCTCTTCTTTGCTTTCATTCCATGAAGGGGAGACAAGTCGCAATTGAGCTATAGAAACTCAGTGGTCCACAGTCTAAAGTCAAAGTGCATAACATTGAGACATTATCCCAGCCACATGATATTTGAGAAATAGTGTTTTGCTTTGAGGTTAACTTTATTTTTTTATAGTCTGCTTGGCAGCTGTTATGACCCAAATAATGGCTTCTAAGGAGACTAGGCTTGTCATGCATCCTGTAACTGCAAGTGGTCCCTTGGAACTACAGTTTTAAAGTGAGTGCGGGATGTAACTTCCTTGGTAAAACCAGAAAAAACATAAAATGCATAGGACAGAAAAATCCGAAAATTATACCGTTATCATTGTTGACAAACCGCACAAGACATCAACACTGAAAAACCACAGTTTGTAAGTGCAAAAACTGAAAAACCGACCAGAAATTGGCCAAATCTGCAAAACCAAAAACCCCAATGCCCTCTCCTACTGTGACTGTGTATCTTGTGGAATCACCCCTTGTGTCACCCCTGGTGTAACGCCTGGTTTGATTCAAGAAATCGTCTCTGCTGTATTATAGCTATTGTGTGTTTGCCAGGGTTCTAATAATTAGAATGGAAACATATTGCTTTTCCTTAGCAGCTTGTTTATTCCCTCTTCTGTGAAAGAGAGCAAAAAAGTTCATATTCAGCTGAAACTTTCCCGCATTAGTTACATGTAAAAGTAGTAAATTTGGGACAAAAGAAACTTCCAAATTAATGCCACAGACTCTGTGGCACTTACTTAAAAACTACAAATTAATTTCATTGTTCTTTGAGCTGACTTTCTCACCGATGTAGGATACAATTTCGGCCAGGCAAGTAACTGTCTCTACCTTCAATACCTCTCGTTGAAATGCTCCCCAGTTGATAATTAGATTAGTTCTTGATTATTGGTAAAATGAAAATTTGCCTTTTGATCGAAACAAAATCGTTTTTCTCTTTCATCCAATTTTTACTTAACTTCGTTTATCTCCAGCAGTGAATAAAAAAATCCATGTCTTTCTTACATTTTTGAGGAAACAATGGTAGGAAAAAAATACTATCAAGTTACAAACGTTGGCATGAAAAGTAAAATTGTCGCATATGCTACATCTTCGTATTCATTTATTGAATTTCAGATGAACAAAACTCAACGTAAAACAGACTGAAAACACTTAAAGTTATTTGAGTGATTCAAATGAAAAAACTTGTAGATATACTGTCACTAAATCTATTCAAAATCGTTTGTCACTATCCAGTCAACAAAGAAGCAACTATTCTCTGAAATTACAAGCAAACGTCTTGGGACATTCCAAGACTGTAGTCCTGGATTTCAGCCTTACCCTCACAAGCCCATCTCTCTTGTTTGGGATATGACTAAGGGGCCACAAGTTTTCTACCACAAGTGCAATGTCTCCAGTTTCAAAGTAATAACCTTTATCTTTGCAGTGATTGCCTTCTCACTTATAGCAATTTAACTCCCAGATACTGACTTTAAAAACAAACTCCAATCGAATGAAATAAAACTAAGCATAAGCTGACAAGTATGCATTGCAGACCTATTTTTAGAACCAGTGGCAAGTAAGGTCTTTTACCCCTACTTTCTATGGCCCCATACTTATTTTTTGGAATAAATGAAAATATAATATTTTGATTTTATTAAACACCGGCCCAGTGAAGTAACTCATATATTGTTTTAGAAGAGAAATGAAAATGTTATGTTTTGATTTTGTTTCAGAACCGTTTTACATAAGTACTGCTGCATGGTGGATTTAAAAGATGGGAGCCCTTATTGCTAAGAAACTGGTAAACTGGCAGTCCCTGCAGGAAAGGTTGGATCTTTTTGCTGTGTATCGACTTATCCACCTCCATGAACAAAACAAAGGACCACCACCAACATTGTCTTATGAAGAACAGTATATAAAGGTTCATCAATCCATTGAAGAACAGGTAAATTTTGAAATTGTGATTTTATTGCCGAGCAATTACATCACAAGTTATGGTAGGTACTGTATTACCCTGGGTGCCAGAGGTTTTTTTTCTCCTTGGGGGCAACAGAATTGAGCGGCAAAGCTGCGAAGGGGAGTCGTGAAGCGGCAAGAAAAAAACCTTTGGTTCCAACAGATGATAACCTCACTTCCATGCCGACGCCAATTTCTTTTGATTGACATCGGCAGTCAGAGCTTATTTTAGAAACACAGCAAACTGGTTTTACCCACATGGAGTAAAATATGCATGTCATGTTTTATGTTTGTTTCACGAATCACTGGTCCTTTCTTCTACCAGAAATCTTCAATTGCCCCTTTGCATCTCTCTGAAAAAGCTATTTTTTTAATCTAAAACCAACACTAGTCACTTGACTCTGTCTGTTAAAAACCAAACTACCGAATTAAATTAAAAGTGAGTGCAAATTGTAGAAATTTACAATGGTACAGGTTCGTGTCATGAGTAAAGGTTTCTCAGCTAAAAAAAAATACAGATCAAAAACCACCAATCACAGCCAACTAGCATGACCTTTTGAACTGCACGTGAAACAAACACAGAGGAACATTGCTGGTGATTGGCTCATTTTTTCTCGCTTTCAGACGCGCTGTCTAGCTGTCTAGCTGTCTAGCTATGTCTGACCGACTGATCCTGTCTTCTTGATTTAACATCACTTCCGTAAAATGTCATATCTATTCTTTGAGGATACCAAAGCCGAAATCAAGAAAGAAAAATTTCAGTATTTGAAAAAGGTGAAATTGAACATTTCTGATAGAAGAAAAAGCCAGCTCATTGTTTCGCGTCAATTCGTGACTAATCAATGCTGCAGTTTGGCGGTTATCTTTTCCAGTTTCATTTCAGCGAAAGAATAAACATTCCAGAAATTTTCTTTGGCATTCACGGTTCTATGGGAGAGACTGTAAAACCGGTTTGGCCAAGATCATTGGACACTTAACCAATAGCAGCCCTTTTAAG
>CM042750.1:22292220-22304720 GCA_022496165.2 Catalaphyllia jardinei | reverse complement strand
ACAAAATGTGGAATGATGTGATGTTTTGTTTTTCACAAATGATTTTCTACAAGCAATAAGAACAATATTTGCTAACTACAATTAAGGACATCAAGTATTCTTTGGTGAAAATGCTGGTAAGCAATGTGTACTGAACAATGTCACTTACTTTTGTTATTTATCATCGCATAGAAGATATCAATTTTTGATCTTCTTCCACTTTGAATAATATTCTTACCATTGCAAATAATCTGTACATGTACATTTCTATAAGATGTTCTGTTCAGACATTTGCATTTAAAGATATTTGCTTTTAATTGATGTTCCATGCATCATTTCAATTTCCAATACATTTTACACATAAGATTGGACATTAACAGAAAGTTTGACAAGTTCATGACATGTAATGATATAGTGGGCCATACATATCTATTCAAAATTCTCTGGCAGAAGTGTTTTCAAATTTTCTACTTAACTACAATTGTTGTTTGATAACCATTCTAATTAATACAGTTGCAGTGATTAAGAATCCAGAACAAAGCTTTAACATTTTTTATGCTCATTCCAGTGATTTGCACGGGATGCCCTATTCATTTGGGAAATTCACTTGCTTACCATTGAAGGAACTGAAAACCTTGTATCATTAGTTTACTTATAAATTGGGGTTGTTCCTTTGAAATTAATGGTGTCTTTGTTGGAGATAATGAAATTGATTTGCAAAATGTCCATGAGAGTCCAAAAATGAACCATTTACCTTTCAGTGATAAAAGAAATCAAACACAACCTATTAAAAGGAAACAATAGTCTTCAACTGAACTTTAGAAGAAAAAGAAAAACTATTGATTGCTAGATGTGAATATGAGAAAAGTAGAAGGGCAATGAAAGTGAAGAATCTATTTCAGGAAAAGAAAAATGTGCAAGTGAATCTTCTGAATTTAGAACAAAGAGATTGGTAACCCAATCTCAGTATCAAAGACAAAAAAATGCAAATGAATTAACAGAATGTAGAGAAAAGAGACTGTTCAACCAACATCAGTATCAGACAGAAAATATTATACATGAATCAACAGACCATATTAGACAGGAGAGACTGGCAAACCAGCATCAATATCAGAATGACAAAATGCATATAGCTCAACCATTACTGATGAAATCAGAAAATTTCATGCTACTGTCCAGAAAAAATTTGCTCCTTATCAACCAGTTGTGGTATAAACTCAGTGTCATTACTGCTGAAGACCTTAGACTTTCCAACCCTACTGTAGAAAAATATTTACTGTGTTAACTGCTACAAATGAAAACAAATGCTCAGGTATACAGAGAATAAAATTATCAAAATTCTTACAAAATGTGTGAAAACACTCGTTTATTTCCCCATTGCTTACTCGTTTTTTTCACACGTCCATTGAGTCAGTAATGCACAGTGAGTGGATGTGTTTTCAAGCTCTCCTTGTCTGGCATTTCTACATTTGCATATGTTTATACCCAAAACATAGCTTTCAACACAAACATTTTGCTTGGTTGAAGGTATATAAATATAAATCAAAGTAGGGTCCTGGAAAATCCTTAACCATATGTACAATAATTATTGTCAATAGAGGCAATTCATGAGAATTTCAATTCTGATTTTTTTTATTGAAAGTGTCTATCTCTGGAGAGATACTGTCAATCAATACTTTCCCTCTGACTAAAACATCCAGAAAGTTACTTCTTCCATTGTCCAGTATTAAATTTTCAATGTAAGTTATGGTCAATTTAATCCAAATGTTACAACTGACTTATTACCACCTAATTCCAGCTTATAATCTTCCCTTCAGTATTACTTTAATTACATGTTACAAGCAAGGCGACTCGTAAGCCACACATGTACGCATTGCGGACCTATTTTTTTCATAAGTTAATAACATTTCATTTTTCTCCAGCATGAAAAAAGCGAGCATACCTTTCTTTGTATGTTTTTGAGAAAACAAGGGTATCATGTTACAAACTTTGCGAAGAAAACAAAAGTATCAAGTTACAAATGTTAGCAAGTGAAGTATGATCCTCGCAGTAAATTTTCCAATTTAAGCAACTGGAAAGAAGAAGCCTGAAAAAAAATCAGGGCTTCAATGGGATTCGAACCCATGACCTCCGCGATACCGGTGCGATGCTCTACCAACTGAGCTATGAAGCCACACATTGGGAGCAAGGTCAAATTATCGAGTTCATATTCTCCCGTGCAGGGAGGTTATGTGATGTATATATGAAATAATTCATTTTTGAACTGCGGTTGTAGATGCAAGTGAAGTATGATCCTCGCAGTAAATTTTCCAATTTAAGCAACTGAAAAAATAAAATTTTCATGTTTGCTAGTTCAATGCATTAATGAATTTAAAATGAGTGAAATTCAATGTAAAACACCACAGTAAAATTTAAGACCATATGACAAACAGTAATTGTAAGTTATTTTTGGGCCTTGAACTAACAAGTTACATACAGACAGCAGATGACTCAAAATGTATTTACAGTCCTGCATAACACTTTGCACTATCTGAGATTATCTCACTAGTTTGATCATGATAAAATCGTATGATTCTTTGGTAAAGGATGCAATGCTAGCTGATCTCAAGTTACTAGCCATTAAAGCAATTAGTTATTTGTGGGTCAGCGTTCGCGCTTTTCATAAATTTATTGCCAAACAAGTCGAGCAGCGTCACTTGGATTGTCAAGATCTCAAGTCTACATAGGATCAAGCAATGACCTTTTTCCGTCACTCCGATTTAAGACATTTGCAACCACGAAACGAAACCCCTTGTCAAAATTCTGTCAGCTCATCTGGGAATAATCAGCAAGCAGTTCCACCCACTGTTCCCAAGACTTGTAGAACCTGGAATTATACAGCACCTACACATCCTGTATCATTGTTACACAATCATCCTTCGGCTTCACAGTTTGCTTCTCATGTGCAAGACTATATTGACACCAAGTCGTCCTGGAATGCTATTGCTGGACCCTTTGTTTATCTCCCCTTTTCAGAGGACTTTGGTTGCTCTCCTCTTCAAACAGTCCCTAAACAGGGTTCATCAACATGACGGGTCATTATGGACCTGAGTTTTCCTCAGGGCTTGTCAGTTAATAATGGAGTACCACAGGATAGTTACTTGGGCGAGCATTTCAAGTTGTGGAACCTTACCCGGGATTGATCGGTTTGTCGACTTCATTCTTGAGAAAGGCCATCACTGTCTTGTTTCCAAGAAAGACTTGAGACGAGTGTGCCAACAGTTCCCTATGGATCCCAAGGACTACAATTGGCCTCTCTTATCAGGGAAAAAAGTTTCTCTTGGTTTCTCTTATCTGGGAAAATTCTATTTTGCCAGTTGTTGTCCTTTTGGTTTTGGTTTTTTTGTCCATCTTTTGCCACCCACAATGAAGGCAGTTGTCCATATCTTTACCGAGCAAGGTTTCTTGGCAGATGATTATCTTGATGACTTTTATGTTGCACAATATTCTTCTCTTGCTCCCCAGGGTTTTTCCCGACTCGGTCAACTATTTCTTCAACTCGGCCTGGATTCTTCACCTGAAAAGGATTCACCACCTTCAACCTCTATGATTTGTATTGGCATTCTCATTGATACAGCAGCATTCACTCTCAAGGTTCCTACTACCTGTCTCGAGGATTTACTAGCTGAACTCACCACCTGGCAAGCAGCTACTTTTTTCACCAAGAAACAGCTTCAGTCTCTGTTGGGGAAGCTCTTCTTTGTCACTGCATGTGCTAAACCTGGCAGAATCTTCATGGCTTGCCTCCTTAACAGTCTTCGGTAGTGCAAGCGGTGAGCTAGTTACCATTACCCCATTTCTGCTGCTATGCTCTTGGCCATACACTGGTAGCAAGATTCTCTTCCTTGGTTTCCTCACATTTCTCTTATTGAGCCATCATTCTGGGATTTTGAGAGCTTCAATTTTTCCACTGACGCGTGTCTTTACGGAGGCGCTGCCATTTGTCACACTGAGTGCATTAGCTTTAGCATTTTTCCTGATTGCATTTCCCCTTTGTGACATGTTGTGTGACATGCCCTTATTTGTCAAACCCTTAGTTAGAGATTCCCGGATGTTTGAGAATAGTAGTTCCCGCCATTAAAAAAAAGATGACTTGTTTATCACAAGGTTTTTCCTTTTCTTCTGTCTGTTAAGCATCTCTGGCTTATTGATACATGGTGGCAGCAGTTGTGGCTGTTATTTTTGTTACTATTCTTGCGATGAGCAACGAAGGATCTGCTGAAACTCCCCTGGTTGTTACTTCACGAGCTTCTCAAGTTGTGCCTTCAGGCCAAACTACGATGAATCGTCCGCCATTACCTCAGGTAAAACCACCCCCTCCTCTCAACCTTGCAGACTGTTTGGCCAAAAAGTGGAAGTTGTGGAAACAGGCCTGGCTTAATTTTGCTATCGTTTCCAAGATATCAACTCTCTTCCTTTGCACAATGGGCCAAAACGCCTTAGAAATCTACAACGCTTTCCGATACAGCACAAGTGACCATCCTGACAAGGTGGACACCATCATCGTGAAATTCGATGAATATTTCATGGGAGATGTTAACGAAACTTATGAGCGCTTCAGGTTTAATCAAAGGAACCAGGAAGCTGGTGAAAGCTTCGACGCCTACCTCACTGCCCTTCGAAACTCGGCTGAATCTTGCAACTTCTGCACTTGCCCTAATATGAGTGACTCCATCCTCCGCGACCGTATCGTCCTTGGGATTCGGAATGAAGATGCACGAAAGCTTTTACTACAAGAGCCCAAGCTTGACTTAAAGAAGTGTATTGACATCTGTCGCACCTTGGAGAGCGCTGCAAATTAACTGCAGGCCATCGGTGGAAAACTAGAAGAAGTACACACTGTTAAAAACGAAGATAACTCTCTGAAGACCAAAGGGAAATGAGGTGGCCGTGCTGACGATTTAAGCAACCAAATGTCACAAAAACTCAAGTGTAAATTCTGCTGCAAATCTCGTGTTTTAAAGAAGGAATTATGCCCTGCATGGGGTAAAAGATGCAATTTGTGTGGAAAGATGAATCACTGGAAGGGCTCAGAAATGTGTGAGAAAAGGGACAAGGTACATTTGGTAAGTCATGACTCTGAACTTGACATATTAGTTTATGGGGTTGGTGATACTCTTGAGGATGCTACACTAGATCATGACCAAATCCTTGCATCACTATTGGAGCTGTGTCACCAAGGGTACAAGAAGTTGACTTTATGGGACACTTGCTTACTGCACAAGGTTTGAAACCTGACCCAAAGAAAGTGGAAGCAATTCTTAAGCTACCAACGCCAAAGTTCAAGGAGGACATTGAGAGACTGAATGGCACGGTCAATTACCTTGCCAAGTTTCTTCCAAGACTTTGCCACGTCATGGAGCCCCTTTGAAGACTGACCCAGACTTGTGTCGAGTGGCATTGGGATGATGGTGAAGAGAAGGCCTTCAGTGAAGTAAAACACCTTGTCACCCAAGCTCCAATCCTTGCTTACTATAGCCCAGACAAGGAACTCGTCATACAGTGCGACGCCAGTGGCCGTGGCCTTGGAGCCGTTCTCCTACAGGAAGGTAGACCTCTTGCTTACGCTAACAGGGCACTAACGGATCCAGAAACTCGCTACGCAACCATTGAGAAAGAAATTCTGGCCATTGTGTTTGCATTGGAAAAATGGCACCAATTTGCTTATGGCCGCCACGTTCTTGTGAACACTGATCACAAACCGGTAGAAGCAATCTCAAAGAAACCACTTGATAGGGCTCCAAAGCGCCTACAAGGCATGCTCCTCAGAATCCTTGCCTACGACATTGATGTCCGGTACACGCCGGTCATTCACAGTACCTTGCAGATATGATGAGCAGGTCATTTATCCCAGCAGGCAGGGACCTCCAATGAATTCGAAGTCATCAATGCAGTCCAATTTCTCCCAATGCGGCCGGAGAAGATACAGAAACTCCAACTCGAGACCTCAAAGGATGAAACCCTGCAACTTCTTAAAGCCACAATTTTGGAAGGTTGGCCAGAGGATCGTTCCAAATTCCCTCCTCAACTGACCCCCTATTATGATATGAGAGATGAGCTTGGCGTATATGATGGGCTTGTGTTCAAGGGTGAACGTTTCATGGTGCCTCAAGGGCTAAGAACTGAGATGAAGAAAGACATACATGTCTCTCATGCTGGTGTAGAAGGATGTTTACGGTGGGCAAGGGAGAGTGTCTATTGGCCTGGGATGAATGCTGAACTCAGACACTGGATCTCGACGTGTGAACCATGCAGACTATTTGAAGTACCACATGGCAAGGAGACACTTATGAGCCATGAAGTACCACAGCAACCCTGGGAAAAGGTTGCTGTTGATCTGTTAACCCAGGATCAGAAAGATTATCTTGTTACAATTGATTACTACAGTGGATTTTGGGAACTGGACAGGCTATGTACCACTGATTCTGGGGCTGTAGTTCGAAAGCTCAAAGCACATTTCGCGCGATACTGTAGTCCATGTCGGCTTGTCAGTGATAATGGCCCTCAGTTTGTTGCTGCTGAATTTCAAAAGCTAACTAAGGAATGGGACATTGAACATATGGTAACCTCTCCTTACAACAGTAAGGCGAATGGTAAGGTTGAGGCAGCAGTCAAATCTGCTAAGACACTGCTCTGCAAGACTGCTAAAGGTGGTGACGATTTTCACTTGGGACTTCTTGCGGTACGCAATACTCCATCACAAGGTATTGGCAGTAGCCCCTCCCAACGGGTCATAAACAGAAGGACAAGGACTCTGCTGCCCACCACTAGCACTCTTCTGGAACCAAGATCCTTAAGTACCAATCAAGAGAGAGAGGCTGAAGGATGTTCAAAAGAGGCAAGCTAGATATTAAGTATACTTGGAATGTGAACGGGGTTTATTTCCGTTTAAGTACCTTACTTTGTAACCTTGGAAATGACCTATCCTCAAAGAAACCGAAGTCTAGTTTCACTGTGCTCGAATGCGTGCTTATGCACTATCAAAACATGTGAAAGTGATAACACGTCAATCAACTAAATGGCGGGAAAAGCTAATGCACGCAAACCTTGGTGAAGCAAAAACATGGATCACAATGGAAGCGGCATCATTTCTTCTCTCATGAACAATACCGAGTAGACGATGACGATTCTCTGGACATAAGCCTTATGTAAGTGCAGTTTTATCTATTTATTAAACCGTTTAAAGGTGCCTTTTTTGTTTTACTAGTAGCATTTTACTATGCTAAAATCCTAATAGCTCTTTCTCACAAGCATGCTTTCTATTCAATAGCAACAACTTAAACCAAAGATTCACCGGAGCAGTACCGATTAACCAGCAACAAATGCCACAAATGCATTTTAGTGGACAGCTGCTCTTTCCTTTTCCACCTAACAGCCAGACCTTCAATTGTCGTGCTGTGTTTCAACTGCCGAGCGACAGTCCACCACAATGCAACTCTCCAGTACTCATCAAGGAATCAATCTGAAAACAAGAAATCGAATAATTTCTTCGCCGTGTGAAGAAATTCCATTACGGCTGAAGAGAAATGAAATTTTTAATTCAAAAAGACGAAAAAATCAAGCCAGTTATTTTGAGATCAATCGTATTTCAACTGTGTTAAATTAGTGCCCATTTAATTTCTTCCTCATTTGTTTTGTAGTAGCTGAATAGGACTCCAAAACATATTTGAACAAAGCGATCAAACAAATAAACAAATTGCCTCGTGGTCGCCATAAATTAAATATGCAGAAATCCAGCGTGGAAGTTGCTTTTTGCTTTTAAAACCTAAAATTCGCAGATATATGGGACCAAATCAAAGAAATGCGAAAGGAAGTTCAATAACAATAAATTTTCATTCAAGCTGAGGCAAAAAAAACCTATTTAAAAGCCAAAAAAATTTCCAAATTCGTAGACGTGCCTTCGCTCTATTAGCACATGTTCAAATTAATTCTTCATGCTAGAGTGCGAGCTTGAGTTTTTACCGATGGCTTTTGCTGTCATTTCAACGCCCATGGCTTTACCAATCGTTCTAAAAGTTGAATTCAATGATAATGCACATTACCATTTTTGTTTCTCAAATCCGAAAAGCTGCTTTAAATATGTTATCTGTCGTCAGAACTTACTTGAAAGTGCTCCGATCTTCATGTTTTGCGGCGATAGTAGAAAGAAACACTTCTTCACCAGAAAAGTTTGAGGACTTTGTACCCCATGATTTTCTGTTCTGAGGCCACCTAAACATTGACTTGTATTTTTCCTTTCTATTTTGAAAAACAGAGCAGTAATTTCTCCATGTTAAGAATGAAAACAAGACCTTGGAAGTTTAAGATTTGGCCCACAACGCGCCATGATTTACTGCACTTTTTGAGTGCATGATTTTAAGTAGAAAAAACTGTCTTTCTGGAACCCCTAAAGTCCTCTAAAAATATGCTCAGAAAGTCCATTCTG
The DNA here is from genome assembly GCA_022496165.2 of Catalaphyllia jardinei. Taxonomy (NCBI): domain Eukaryota; kingdom Metazoa; phylum Cnidaria; class Anthozoa; order Scleractinia; family Caryophylliidae; genus Catalaphyllia; species Catalaphyllia jardinei. Next base: position 22,296,277 of record CM042750.1, on the reverse strand, counting down.
ATTGGTTTATTTGTCATCAAGAACAATAGAACAATAAGAGAACCAAAGAGTCTTCAGGGAGGGTAGGAAAGTTAATTGTCCCCATGTGCATTTTTCGGGCGGTTACGGGTGGCACAGGGAAATGGAGAGGTTTTTCACATGGGTGGTTATGGGTGGCACAGGTGTCAATGGGTTGATCTAAGAACCCGAGCATCATGTATGCTGCCCAGAGAGCCAACAGTAGCATAAATAAATTTTAGGCTAGAATCAACTATGCCTTGAAGTATCACACGTTAATTCTGCTTACTATTATAATAATCCTCGTGATTTTGTGGTGGAGCATTTATCTCTATGTGGCAACCATCTATGGCTCCCACAATTTGAGGTATACCATAAGTCTCTTCAAACTTGGCAACCTTATCTGTAATTTCCTGCCTTGTCCATGGAAATTTTTTGAATTGGTCCTTCATTCGAAGAAGAGCGCGCTCAAATTCATTGCAGATATATTTCGCTGTAAATTTTCCATATCCAAAATGTAATCCACAGCTTTTATAACTGTTGCCAGTTGCAAGTTGCCATAATGCTAAACCCTTTCTTCTACGCTAATCGGCGCTTGCATCCGCATCAGTTGTTTTTGTAGATCTGCTCTTACAAGGTCGCAGAAGTATTCAAATGTTTCATGAGTCATTTTCAAGGAAAATGCAGTGCTGGATTACCTATTAAAAGGCGAAACCAGTTCTGTGGTCGAGGCCAAACCCAAGCTCTTCTTCTCAGTTGTGGTCTTTGTTGCTGTGAATGTCCTGCCATACACATAAGCAACATCTGACGATTTCTTTGGCTAATTCTAAAGGCTTCCTCCATCAAAGCAAAGCAATACATTTGTTGAAGCGCAAAAGACCACTGTCACAAGAGTAGTAATGTAAAAATCAAAATATGGTAAGGCATGCTATTTGAACGTTTCGAGGTCGCATGGTGAAAGTTTGAATGTCTTGTTACTTGCTTTAGTGGGTTTTGCTGCGTAGTTTGATTGACAAGCGATCCCGCAAGTAGCATACTTTACAATTTAGTATGGACGCTTATCTTTAAAAGTGAGCATTGACTGTCTCGAGTTCACTTGAGTTTTTATGGTGCTTCTTGGGCCTGCTTTTTTATTGTTTTCTTTTTTTTATTGGGCAAATTCATTGTCTGTTTGCATGCGTGCTGCCTTTTTAGTCACTTTCTTTTCGTTTCTTCGGATTTCCAACTTAGTTCCTTATAAGTCGTCTGACTTGGGTTCTAATAAGGCATATTTTTTAATGCGTTGCGATGTTTCATTCTTCACTGCTGATATTATACCTGCCAACTTTTTCTGAGATTTAAGCATGAGATTTTTATCCTGGGAGTGCTGAGATTTTTGAAGACAACACGATCATTTCCGAAGATTCCCGAAGTCTTCTGAAGAAGTCCAGAGGCTTCCGAAGACGTCCGAAGTTTTCTGAAGTCTTAGGAGTCTTAGGACGCCTACAAACGCAAGCTCGCTCCCAGTGCTTTTCTCTTCAAAAATCAGAGATCGCGAGGAAAGTATTGTAATTAATCGTTTTTCACATGGTTCTCGTTCCTTACATGGGTCCGAGTTAACATATTTTTGGAAATTGTGTCAAGCACGATGGCAACAACTCACATTTTTCAGTCAGGCGTGAGAAATTGGCCCCCAAGCATGAGCCGGAGTGAGATCGAAGTTTTCAACTCGCAGGCATGAGACTCACGCCCAAGGCGTGAGAGTTGGCAGGTATATGACATGGTTTTATGAGTTTGTAGAACTAAGACCATTCAGTTTCAAATTCTGTGACTACTCATTCCTAATTCTATTTTGTGCCTAGTTTCTGCGCTTAAAAATTAATTTTCTTTATTTCCCTCACCCTTAGATTTGCCCCTGTTTATGGTATCTGAAGGTAGTGGCATTAAGCCTGTTCTTGCTTCTCAATTTAATCGTTTTTTCAAAGCATGCGTGCACACTGTGGGTTCTCATCCTCATCATTTTTTGTCTTGCAGTTTTCGTCAAGGGGGCGCCACATTTGTGTTTAATTGTGGTGTGCCTTTTGGGTTTATCAAAGCACAAGCTGACTGGCAAAGTGTAATTGAAGGCCTTCGTGCAAAAAGGGCGTATATCAGTTTTTAGCCGATTTTCATTTTTTCCGGGATCGAGCTAATTTTTGAAAAGCATTGTTCCGTAATTGTTTTGATTGATTTGCGCTTCATTCTCCAGAAATAACGTATGCAAAAAACTCAGTTTTGCTTGAAGCTCCATCTTAATGAGCAAATCTTTCGAAGGTGGATTTCAACGCGATGCGAACTTAAATGCTTACTTTTAGCAGCTTCGACAGCACGTTTATTTTTAATTACATGTTTTGGTTTGTAAAATAAGTAGAGAAACAGACCAAAAAAAAACCGACCAACCTTGTATCGAACCAGTAGATGTTTTGGTTTGTAAAATAAGTAGACAAAGAGATAAAAAAAGCGACTGACCTTGTATCAAACCGGTGTCACGACAAAACAAATTCACATCTGCTCAGTTCAGCACCTTAAAGGGACACTATCACGATGTAGCGCATGCGCAAACTTGACTGGTTTCTTTCATTGGAAAACAATAGAACTGTCACTTTGTCGCGTCATGCCGATGCGACAAAGTGACAGATAAGCACTATTTATATCCCATTCGCCACTCACATTCATCTGTCAATTACAGGAAGAAAGGTCAACTCGTTCAACTAGTCAGGGAAAGCGACTTGTTAAATGACAGATAAAAACTGTATTGATCAATGTAGTGGTGGAACACGTGAAAAGCCGTATGAGTATTGCAAAAACAAGGCAACAGTAAGTCCATGGTTCATACCAAGCCTGAATATGCTGATGTGCAAATGTTATGATGGAAATTTTACTGATTTTATACACGAGTCCTTATCATATTTACAAAACTGTCCTGATAGCTAAAAACAAATAAGTCGGAGTCAATCTCACAGAGTATACCTAAGCGAAGAGAACCTGATAGCATGTCTGGATATCAAGAAAGAAAACCAATGACTAAAGGTCCGCTTGCTTGAGTAAAACGTCAACAAAGAAATGCTCACACGAGCATGATCCCAAGCCTCGTGAATCGGTTTCTTTGCAAAAATCCTGCTATGTTGCTGGTTCCATTACTTCTCAGTCCTTTCCCGATTTTCTAAACCTTTCTGAAAGCTGCCGGGAGAAAGCCGTCTTCGTCCAGCGCCATAACACTTACTCAAAGTTCCGTCAAACAGCATTGAAGTTAGCTCCGAAAGGTCTCGATTTCACACAAATTGACACTTAATGAGAACTGTGTATCACTGATCTTTGAATCTGAGAAGTTTTAGGGCAAAACCAAAGTTGATTGAGGATGATGCAAATGGATTTGTGAAAGCTCTATATCAATTCTCGCATCTTTGAATTCTTGACCTCCTAAACAAAAATCAAACCCTTGCGCATGCGCAAAAATGTGATTGTGTTCCTTTAACCCCTTGTGCTAATGAAACAGCAGTAACTGATCAGTGTAATTATACGAAAAATAAAACTAAGTGAAACAAAAGGTTTCTTTTGTTTTTCGTTGAACAAAAGGTCTCCAGAGGAAAACTTAGGGTTTTTTGCATATGTTATTTATTGAGACGAAGTGCAAATCGACCAAGACAATTACAGAGCGTTGCGTTACATGTCAAAACAAGTCAGTCTGCCAAAAATTAGCTCGATCCTGCAAAAAATGAAAATTGGCCAAAAACTGATATACGCCCTTTTTGTACAAAGGCCTTCAATTAGGAACACACCTCCTTTTGTTTGTGGTCATGTCTTTAGGCAGTGTCAAGTTTCCTGTGGGTCAACTGATCTCTTGATGCCTTATCTCTTACATTTATTATAACCAACTTCAGTGACTAGGTGTCAGTTTTGGACTGACTTGTGAATATTCATTTAACCCATTATTGACTCCTGGAGCTTTTTTCCAAAAATGTGTTTGGACATTTTGGCAGTTTTGAGGCTGGATCTGGCTAGCTTTAATCTGGTGATAAATGCATTTGCAACATGACAGCTT
>CM042750.1:22279720-22284720 GCA_022496165.2 Catalaphyllia jardinei | reverse complement strand
TATGAAGATGGGGTGGTTACCCAAAGACATGTTGATCACCTCCTAAAACCACCGGAGTGAACAGGGGTGACGATCTACCTGATGTTGCAAGGCAGGCTGGGCCCATCCAGGTATCGGACGCAGCTGAGGAAAAACCTGGGAGTCTTGCCACTGATGAAGTAGTAGAAGATGAGGCAAACATAGGATTGCCGGCTGAACACCCAATGTCTCCACCAGTGTTACTAAGGAGATCTCAGCGCACTAGAAGGGCTCCAGAGTATTTAAAAGACTATGTGACTGAACATTGATTTCGTTTTAGTGTTATGAGTTATCCCCTCATGAGAACAGTGAACAACAAACTGGTCTTGTTTGAAACCGTGTTTTCGATCTAAGGGGGGAAAAGATGTAATGTATTGCATGACATCAGGCGACGTTGTATGTTGAGTTGCATATTATAGGTTGATTAAAAAGTTGAGTTGAGCACATGGCTGTCGTTCACATTTTGTCTAAAGCAGCGCTCCTCCCGCTCTTGGCCATAATGCACTTCAGTTACTTACAAGCAATTTTCTGGGTTTCTTTCGTGGGTAGTGTCTCAACTTCACTTAGATCCTGCTCGTTTTTCCCACACAGTTTTTGAAGGGGTGGGGCTACTTTTGCCTTTGATTGTCATATTCCCTCTGAAATTATCAAACTGCAGGGAGATTGACAAAGAAATGCCTATCTTGTTTATTTAAAATTATCTCAGCAGCAGAAACAGTGTGATTGTCATGCCATGGCAGTCAAATTACAGTCTATGATTCCGGCATAATTCTTATCAACTCTACAAATCTTTTAGCTTAGAATCTTTTCACTTAAATTTTAGTATCCTTACTCAACCCACTCCTCTTTTTTCTCAAGTTTGGGCATTTTGGGGTTCTTGGTTTATTGTCCAGAAATCAGTTCAGTATTGTAGCACTGTTCAGTAAACTCATTTTCCCAAACTGTGGTGTCGTCTCAGTAACGTGGGTTGACCGAGAAATCATTTATTAAGGGTGGTTAATTAACTAGTGAAAAAGATATCGGATGTCATTATAATCAAGTGCATGGTTCGTAGTGTCTCATCTTTCCTAAGATCCAGAGAGGGGATGTAAGCTTTTTCCCACTGCTCCCACCCAAATATATAATCAGCTCTTTTGTTTTTTTTGTTTTACTTATCTTAGTTGCGTTCTTGGTTTATCGTCCAGTAATCGGTTCAGCTTTGTAGCAGTGTTCAATAAACTCATTTTGCCCAAACTGTCATGTTGTATCAGTATTGTGGGTTGATTTTAATACTTTACATACTTTTACTTTTTTGTTGTATATTTATACTAATATGCATAATTTTCATCTCATGCACTTTTGACCTTGATAATGGCCAAAGTTCAGTCAAAATGCCACGCCCTTTTACTGTTAGTTTTTACTTCAAAAGGTGTTTTTGTCATCGAAATAGAGTCTACCAATTGAATAGTCAACCACATGCCTGAGACTAAGCTTTTCGCCAAAATGCATTTTTTGGACATTCTGGAGATTTTCAGCCTGGAAATGGGCTGAATTAGCTTTGATGTACTCAAAAAGGCATTTGCAATATGGCATCATGCTTTTCTTTCAACATTTTTGGGCAAATGCAGAATTAAAATTTCAGATTTTTTGGACAAGAAAGAGACCTGTGTCTTTAGGCTTCTTTTTTTCAATTTTGTTTTTGCACCTTTCCTTCATCTCCTTTTCCTACCTTATTTGCTGCAGTGATTGACATCTACTGGGCTTGCTTCCAGTTAAAAAATTCTGAGAAAGCATCATGAAGATGGGCACATTTTACCACTGAGTAGCCACATGCAGTCGCAGACAATTTTGCTCTGAGTTTTTCAGTCAAATTTTGGAGCATTTTCATGCATGTTTCAGGCTAATATATAGCAAGTAAGTAATACAATATTATACTTTTTAACTGCACAGCCAGAGGCGTGCGCAGGTCATGTTTTACCTTCAGTTTATTAACCGGCCAGCCAGGGGCTGCGCGGTTCTTGCTTGGCCTTCAGTTTATTTTATTTTTTTTTTTAGTTTAGTAAGTGAGCAGACCCGTACTCCCACTTGGCCAAATGTCGTCACCAGATGATGTCATCCTCAGCCAATTACAGGCCATTTCTCAGCTTTTTTCGTCATATCCCCCCTCAGGAGAATTTTGTCAAGTTAGCAAATTAACTATTCAGAGAAAAAATGGCCACTGGTGGGAGAAATGTCCATTTGGTCAAAATTGGGCCAAAATCCCTTGATGTGGACGTAGGGATATATGCAAGGATAAAGAATGTAGTTTAGGACAAGTTGCTGGCTACTGAGGCTGAAATTATCAAGAGTTAAGCTGTATCTTCGTTTTGCGTGCAAAACAGGAGGTGATCGATTTTGTAATCTGAAATTTTTGTTTCTGTTTACTTTCGAAGGGAATATTCAATCCGGTAAAAAGGTATTACGTCTGGCGTGAGCCATGGAATGCACTGATGGTGATAAATAAGATCGTGTTTACTTCGCCAGAAGCCATGATGGAATTTTCTTGGGAAAAAATTAAAATCCCAGCGCTAGTCAAAATTTCTATATATATAATTTTATATTCGTTTGAAAGGTCAAGGTATTTTTTCCTTAGACGTAGACAAAATTCTCTAATTATAAATCATGCCATGCAAAGAATGTGATCATTGAATCACGCAACTTGTACTGTTCACTTATTGTGGAGTGGATCACGCAACTTATGATCTGTTGATCGACCCATCGTGCTAAAAATCCAGGGCTTTATAGCGTGCGCCATGGAGATGAATTTGGCTTGGAATGTAACTGGAACGGAGCGCTTAACCCTTTACTATGATTCTGTGGAGGAATTGGGACAGCTGGCGTGCTTTAAGTGCATGCTTTATTTTTTGCTTTGAGCAGAAGTGACTTCAGAATTGAGTATGTAGCTTTTACTCTTCTTATGCAATAATAATGGTCTTTATTAAGAATTAATCGTGCAAACAGACATGCAAAAATTTACAATATTAGTTACTACTGAAAAGACATCTATTAATAAAAACTGATTTAAAATGACTTGTCAGGACATTAGGTAGAATATAATTATGCGGCCTAGTTCTCAACTGCCATGTTCTCTGGCGAGGTAAACTCAAAGGAAACTCAAAAAGAGATAAGTCGCTTAAAAGGTTTTGGATCGCGTCGAAATGCAAGATTACTATAGAAAAGACAAGGCATTGAGGTCAGTTATTTTTATTGCGAAGTTTACTAAAATTTAGGCTAAAATGTCTATCAATGTTTTTCTGAATACAACCCTTTGTATCAAAACACCTCCATATGTTGAAAGGCGAGAGTCACGTTTTGCATAATGAAAGTTGGTTGTTATGTAAGAGTAGATGACGATGGTAACTATGTCACAAAACTCTCAGATTAGGGGCCAGCAAGTTTGTTTTTTCTAGCAACCTGGTAGGCAGGATATTTTTTCCCTCCTAAATGCTCTGCAGGATATTTTTTTCTCTCCTCATTTCTCTGCTGTACTTCTTTTTCCCCAAAAAAGTGTCGTGTTTACATTTACATTGTGGTTATTGCAGTAATAGTTCTAATATGGAGCTGCAAAGCCCTAAAATGTAGTAAGCCATACAAAATCATTCTTGTATAGCTACTTGTTTTCGGAATGTAACTCTTTCGAATCATTTAGTATTACCTATTAAATAACAATATTCTCATGTTGTAAAGTGATGCTCCACAGGTGGATTTGAAAATGTTTAGCTTCTTAATTAAAAAATAGCTAAAAATAGCAAAAAGCAGGTCAGAAATGCTCATAGCATGGTAATTACTGCTAGAATCATTAGTTACAATTTAAAAGTGGACTAAAATCTCCAACACAATGTGAAAGCAGAATTAAAGTTAGTTGATCATGGTCTAATTTGAAAAATAGATCAGTAATTTTTGTTCATCCTCTTTAAAGTCCACTTCTAAATTGGGTACCTTAAAGTTGAACATAACATTGTTATGTTATTATATTGTCATATGTTATATAATGTTATTTATAAAATAGTTATTTAAGGCAGTAGGCGCATTCTCATTTGTCGATAGGTGTGTTTAGATGAGAGTATGCAAACACAGTTGTCACGTCAAGCTTTCCGTGTTTCCCCGGCTAACCAGAGTGTTATTTAGGCCAATTAATGTGCTATTTTAATATGCTAACCAGAGTGGCTTGCTGGGTTGGAGGTTATCCGGAATGATTTCAATTTTGCTGTGATTTTGTAAAACCCTTCAGGAATGATGAAGTAGCTTTGAAACCTTTTTTTTTCTTGCTCGCAGCAGTGCAAGAATTTTTTTCTATTTCATTTTTCCTGCATGCAATTTTTTTCTTCCAACAGGCACATGCAGGAAATTTTTTTCAAAATCACCCACCCCCCCTTAAGAGTTAAATGGTTGCCCCCCTACAAATCACGCTAGTCAAAGAATGTAATCAATGAAGCACGCAACTTGTACTGTTCACTTTCACTATGTGATAAATAAGAGCGATTGCAATGTAGAATCGATCGTGCAACTTATAATCTGTTGACTTGTCAATATACTAAAAATCCAGAGCTTTGTAGCGTGCACTGTGGAGATAAATTTGGCTTGGAATTTAACTGGAACGGAGTGCTTAACCCTGTACTATGATTCTGTGGAGGAATTGGGACGGGTGGCATGCTTGAAGTGTCTTTTTTTGCTTCGAGCAGGAGTGACTTAAGAATCGAGTATGTATATTTTACTCTACTTATGAGAGGAAACTCAAAAAGCGATAAATCGCTTAAAAGGTTTCGGATTGTGTTGAAATGCAAGATGACTATAGAAAAGACAACAAAGCATTGTTTAGGCTAAAATGTCTATTGACGTTTTTCTCAATACAAACCCTTTGTAACATAACACCTCCATAGGCCATCATCAGCCAATTGCAGGCCATCTCTCAGCTCTTTTCATCATACCTCCCCTCAGGAGTGTTTTGTCTAGTTAGCGAATTA
>CM042750.1:22272220-22274720 GCA_022496165.2 Catalaphyllia jardinei | reverse complement strand
CTGATTACAAATCACTCAACCATGCTATGCAAAGAATGTGAAATAAAATCTTTTACAACCCAGGCACTGAGCCAACTTTTAATCATGCAATCTCTATTGTTTCCAATTTCAATTGTTGCTGGGTAATGTTTTCTCGCAAAACGTTGCTGCTAAATATTACGTAATGTTTTTGTGAGCACAAAAAAGTTAAAAGAGTGCAATCTGAAGTATTTTAAACTTCTTGTGCTAGTTAAACAATCGTAACAAATTGTTTTTATGTTTTACAAGATTTGTGATTTTTAGTTTGATTTGTCTAATAGCTAGAGTATCATCTTGGAGTCCTACACAAGCAACTACAACAGAATGTTGATCAGTTCTCCCAGGACCCATTTTCACTGGTTGTGGAGAAATCCTCTATTCCTCATCCTGCTGCTGGAAATGGTTTGTGTTTGTTTTTGTTTATGTCAGTCAATCAATCAATCAATCAGGCAGGCTGACAGGCATGCAATATTTCTACTTCAGTCCCACTATGCTTGCTGAATAAAAATGCAACTTGGCTGTCAATGTTGAGGCAAAAATACACTGTACTATATAAACAAATAAACTACAGGACAATTTTGGCTTTGTGAAACAACTGATCAGTAGAGATTTGCTGAAGCAAAGGCATATAAAAAAACAGGAAAGATTTATTGCTTGACGTTTCAGGGTCATCATGACTCCATTATCAAGAGACTAATTAAAAAGCATGCAAAAAAGGAAAGGTACAAGAAAAGCATAAATTACAATAAACAGCCTAAACAAACACCTTTGCACGGATGGAATCTGTTTTCACGTTCAATGTTGGTTTATGCATGCGAATATATAACATTTCTTTGACAGGGCAATCAAGTTTGCTGCTACATTTTGTGATGATGTGAAATTGCTCAATGAAGTGTTCAGGAATTTCACTATTGTGTTGGAGGTTATAATGTTTGTAAATGGAAGATGACTTTCTAGTGTGCCCTTCTGTGCGCTTGTGAAAGTGACCATGTGTATAACCCACATACCCTGGATCACACAGGGTACATTTAAATTCATAGACGAGACATTGTTGGTTGACAATAAGACAACCTCCTAAGTATTACCATCCCCTCCTCCAGATGGAAAAGGAGTTAGAAATTCTCGTTCGAAAGATTCTACTGAAATCCATTGCTGACGCTCTCCGCCCGAAAGGGTCCAGACTCACACACTTGTATGGCTTGCCGAAGACACATAAAGAACAGTTAACCGTGGGCCAATATTCTCTGCTACTAACACCTAAAATTATTCACTAGTGAAATGGCTTGACGACAAGTTGAAACCCTTGTTGTGCAATCAAAATACAGTGTTAGACACATTGCGCTTTGCTGATGAAGTACGAGAGCTGGAGATCAAGAACGGTTTCCTATGACGCGACCTCATTATTTACAAACGTACCCTTGGAGGAGACAATACAAATGTTAGCTGAAAACGCCTGTCCAAGATTGGTTCAACGAGACACACAGCTTGAACCTCTCTAAAACAGACTTAATCGACCTCCTCCGAGCAGCTACAACAAACCAGCTATTCCAGTTTGACGGTGCTTTATATGAACAGATGGATGGAGTCGCTATGGGCTCTCCCCTTGGCCCGTTGCTGGCTAACGTCTTCATGTGCTCGATTGAGGAAAACCTTGAGCAACACGGTCAACTTTCACAGTATTACCGGAGGTATGTCGATGACACCATGACCATAATGCCTGATAGGATTACCGCTGGCCAGTTTCTAGGTACCCTCAACTCTGCCCTTCTTTGTGTCAAGTTTACCATGGAAATCGAATGAGAAGAATCCCTTCTCTTTTTAGGAACTGAATTACTTAACTGTACACCAAAGATTGAGAGCAAGGTGTACATCCAAAGAACCAACATTGGTCTTCTTCTGCATTTCCAGAGTCACATTGACATTAAATACAAGGGCAGCCTAGTTAACACCATGGTTGATCGCGCTTGTCGATTGTCTTTTAACTGGTTGTTCTTCTCGGAGGAATGTGACTGCCTCACAAGGGTTTTTCATAACTTGAAATACCCAAAGCCACTGGTTGAAACTACAATCAAGCGGTTCGTTGAGAGTAGGATTTCATCTCAAGAACCCTGCCCATTGTATAAATCAAGCTCAATCGGCTCATAAACAGTAAACTCAACAGAGGTTTATTCTAGGACGACAACAGAACAACAACTAGAGCACATGCTCTATCTTAATGCTGATTGGCTAGTATTGACAAGCGAGATATCGTCACACCCTTCCTTGTTTAAGAAAAGAAACTGATCACGGACGACTAGAAAAACAGGAAAAACTAAATGATGTCTCTATGTCAATGTCTCTAGTTCTTAAAACTTAAAAGAACAATAAACAATGTCACTTGGCAATAACAAAGTCCTTAAGATAACTTGGTGGTCGGGACATTCGGCCACTTCGGGTAACTGGACAGTCAGCTGGTTTGGGAGATGAGGACTGCTCTGGCACT
>CM042750.1:22219720-22267220 GCA_022496165.2 Catalaphyllia jardinei | reverse complement strand
TAAAAGACAAAATTACAAATGAAAGCAAATCTGCCTCGCAAAGGTGAGGATAGAAAATTAGTATTAACACCTTTGTAGCTTGGTTAATAGGATAATGTTTAAATCAAAATTTAACTTTTAAAATACAACAAATTAATTACTGTTGTCTCATGAAAGAGATGCAAAAACCTGAGAGGCAATAATACAAATTGCCATGCAATTTATGAGGTGAATTGGGGTAGAGGTGAGAAAACTTTGCAACAAAAAAGATTACCAAACGAAAGCAAACAGTTTCCAAATAATTTGTGAATGTAAAATTCTATTCATTTAAGGTGTTTTTCTGAGGGGCAGTGCTGTTCCTGGCAGTTTTATAGGATTCCATCCTGGATTAGTAGTAAGTCACTAATTTTTAACAATTGATAGGATATAGGGTTTTCAGATTTATGTAACATATTTCAAGCAGTTGGTCAGTCCATCACCTGTAAATTTTTAATATATAGATGTAGCAAAGCCTAAAAGAAGAGCTCTTGTGCCAGATTGTTCATAGCTTGATTAACATTATAAAGCGATAAGTTTCATTCGAGTTTTTTAATTTTGCAGTGAGGTGTTCACTGATTATTTTGTTTAGGCTTCTGCTTTGAGTTTGAATCATCTTAAACTACAAAAAAGAAAAATTTATACCTCGGCTCATATTTTGGGATGCATCAATGGGCTTCCAAACACCCCAGCCACGACAACAACAAGTTATCCTGGCTTGAGCCTGAGATCCTATCAAAAACCAGCAAATGGTCAGTGGTTAACTTCAAATAAACATGCAATCATGCAATCTTTATGAGCTCTTAAGTTGAGCCCAGGTTATGGCCATGTGGTATTGGTTAGCCGATACCTTGTGATTTGACATTCAATATCCAAGATGTGGACTGTGCATTCTTGTCCCTGAGGCAGCATTCCCTTTGGTCAGCACCAAGAATTGTGACCACTGGGCTGGTCTAATGCTAAAAGTCCATGATTCATGGACTTGCCATCAAATCGGACAAGTCTGAATGGCAGAAATTATGAAACTAATTCTCTGTACATATGCTCAGAAAATCTGGTTTGGCCAGAGGTCATGATTGTTGTTGCGGACCAAAAGGAGCATGGCCTTTAAGTATGAGAATGTATACTGTAAAACTTGGTTAACCTTTTAGCTGACGTTTGGTGGCCATGTTGTGCAATGTTTTCTTAGGGCTTGTGTGCCTGCAATCTGCATTGCTAGCCATGTTGACAGGGAAACAGAGTTGCATGGTTTTCTATTTCTATGCATGCATGTGGTTCTATTCCTATAGTTATGGGGCTATATCCCCTGAGCTCTTCTATGAATTATACATTAAGCGCAACTATCACCAAAAATTGAGCTAAGTTTTAAATTTGGCAACAGAATTTGAAAAAGAGACTTTTCTCTCTTTTCATCAAGAAATAGCCCTTAGGTAGATATGAAATGTGATTTAGTTTTCTTGAGCTCCAAGGGCTATAAATTTGAAAAAAATGAGGAAAATGATTTTCACCTTGACAGTCACCAAAACGGACAAAGGCTGAAAAATAGAAAACTAAACTTAACTTGCGTCTATGTGTATGAAAGAACTAAAACTTATTGATACTTTTTCTTGAAAGACAAAGTGTTCAGCTATTCAAAATAGGTTAGAACTTGACTCAAGCACCATTCTAGACTACGCAGTTATTAGGTTGAATTCCTAATTTACAAATGAAGCTTAAAGATGTTTTTTGACATGTGCCATAACTCCAAATTCCTTGAAACTTTACCCTTGGAACACATTTATGTAGTTGTAAAACATGTACAGTATTAAAATCAGCTTTGAATTCAGGGTTGTTCTTCAAGCGGTCTTTGAGCCCTGGCTTAAAAACCCTGACTTTACTTAAAACATCACAATAAGTAAACAATAACTTGCTGTGTGTTGTTCTGAGGGTAAACAGGTATAGGCGTTAAAGTCCTTGACTTGGATTAATTACTTAGTTCTTTGTACTGATAAGCAACTTGCTTGGATTTACTTGTAATATAAGTGTAAAGAATTCAATCTCAACACTGAAGTAACTTTATTTAATCCAAACAAGTTGACATTTGTACAAAGAGATGTCGATTTTACACCAGAAAGTCATTGAACTTTTACTGTGTGGCCTTCCAATAATTTAGTTCAGATTATAGATCACGAAAGAGATATTTACTGAATTAAAGCTCAAAACAGTTGCGTTCTATGCAGCCCATCATGCCCAGGCACTAAGGAAATTATCCTGAAAAAGCTGAACTGTTCCAAGTATCAGTAGTGAATTGTACTATTTTATATTTGCAAATGAAACTAAATTCCACTGAATTGTGTCTTGTTTAATGATTAAGTTACAGTAGTTTTTATGAAACAGGGAAGTACCAGCCATTCGAATTTTAGGTTTGTTTGCAAAACGTTATTTCAGGACCAGCAATACAGGTTTAAATTTGGTAAAAACAAGTCCCCCAAGAAAGGTTAAGTCTTATTGTATTTTCAGATCATGCATTCATTCCCATGGCATTTACTATGTGCTTGTTTACTGGTCTCCTATTATGGGAATGTTATATTCCTAAATTTATTTTGTAGAGTAGGAAAATGCAAATGTCTTTCACCAATTGAATGGAAAAAGAGCAGACCTTTGAGGGACTGATGAGTTTACTTATGTTACAACATTCAAAATTTTGGATGCTCCAAGGGTACTTTCTGTACAACTCTAACAACTGCTTTGTTGAGCTCTTGTAGTTCAGTTCTTGGGACCTCAAATATCAATAAGAGTCATACTTATTTCAACTTATGTTGAACCTAAGTACTTCGTACTTGGTACAACTTTTGATGATAGTATATGTCCTCTAAATAGTTGACTGAGCTAGATGAATTCCCTTTTTAGCAGGTGCAGTTGAATCATTAGTGAGCATGACCCAAATTTAGCCATTTTCACAGAGCAGATTATTTTAAAAAAGGGTGGCAGTTTATTTTGAAGTAAAATGTATTTCCAATAGTCTTGTATTCCAAATTTAGAGAGAACGGTAATGATAGTTACTGTAATCCTGTTCATACAGTGGAATCCTAATTATTCAAACCTCAAAAGAAAACAAGAATTGGTTTAAAAAGTAGGCTAGTACAAGAAATCAGGGGTAAAAAGAAGGTTGGACTGGGGTGAGGGAGAGTCAATTTTTGGTTCTAAGAATTGGGAACTTTGAAAAATCGTAAGTCTTATGTTGTGGGTAACACTAATAGAACATGAACGAAAGGTCTATTATAGTGCTGTACCTAAATAAATTTAGCCCACCTTTCAATTTCAAAGTTTTGAAGAGTTTCCAAAATGCAGCTTAGCGAAATGTTTGCTCCTGCTTTGAAACTGTTCTATAAACTACTAAGACAATGTAGATGATGAACTTTTCAACAACATAAGATAAAAAGTATAGTGAAAGGAAAAAGGGATGGATTAGTGAAAGAAATCAGTAGTGTACATCCATTAAGTTCACAATTAATCAACCTCAGCCTTGAAATTGATGTTTGACACATCAAAACATCCATTAACTTTAACCCATCCACTCCTGTGCTGCCCGTAACCGCCTGTGACGAGGCTTGGCCTTTCTTCCACTTCTGACATCATCACTTTTGACCAAAATTAGCATCATCTATACTCAACGTCTGCAGCAGGAAAAGATCTTTCCTGTGATGCCTAGATCAGAGTGATCAGCCTGATGGAGCCTGAGATAATTGCTCAAAAATGCTCAAAAAGGTGAGTGAAAAACTCAGAGCAAAATTTCCGGCCACTACACCTAGCTGCTCCATGGTAAAAATTGGCTGCCTCGATGACTCTTTCTTAGAAGTTTTTTAACTGTAAGCAAGCTTAATAGAAGGCCAATCACTCAGCAAAAAGAAAAGAAATTTTGATTTCTGCGCATGCCCAAGCCAAAATGTCATAAAATGCGATTCTAGTTGCAAGAAGGGCTAGTTGTTGTGTTGCAAATGCATTTTCAATCAGATTGAAGCTATTTTGGCTGAGATCCAACCTCAAAACCCCCAAATCTCCAAAAACGCATTTTTGGCAAAAAGGTTCCAGGAGTCAATGGGTTAATTCTAATTTTTCTTTTAAAATGCTTCAACAACCAACTCCTAATCCAATCTAGTTAAAATTGGTATCTACAAACAAATCAGAGTAAAAGGTCTCATGAAGTCCAGTTAGAAGTCCTTCTTACATGTCCTTCTAACAATTTTCCTGTGTTTTGACTCTCTGCAATTTGTAAGTCTGTGATTCACTGAACGACCTGCATGCAATAGTTGGCTTGAGTGCAGGATGGAATATTTAAGCTAAGACTGTTATTTTTAGTTTTGAAGTGTCTGCATACAATATATGCCAAATCCATTTAAGGTAATTGCTGTAGTAGGTTGAATTTTTCCAAGAGAATTCCTTTTTAGACCTGAATCTACATTTTAAAACAAAATGTATCCTCTGTCCTCTTTTTTTTCGTTTCACTATTTTTTTTTGCTATTGTGTAGAAGAAACAGCAACTTTGTAGCAATGGAAGTTCTACCATTTATTAAATATGAGACTTCTGCAAACACTTCTTTTGCATTCAGAAGGTGTGACATGTCTCATAATATAGGTCAAACAAAAGAAGTTCACAACATGGATCTTTTTGAAATTAAGGTTTGTGTCATTTCTCCTTGGTTTTAAAAATATGAACGTTTTTTTTCAATCAGAAGAATTGCTAAGCATTTATGCGGGTGGACTCTCGTCAGTTTTCTTCCATTCTATTGGTGTGTAAACTGAATGTTCATTGCCTAGTTGCCAATGACGATGTGTCAATAATGCTGCCATGTCAGTACTGCTGACACAAATTTTTCTTGTGGTCGATGCTGTCATTTTGTCAGCACAGTTTCGTATACTTTCAGTTTTCAGGGCTCGACTTTAGAAAAAGAACCTGGGGGCCAGTCGGCTCCTAAGTTTTAAAATTTGGTCTCCAGCACAAATTTTTTCGTTGCCAAAAATTTTCAGTTTTTCGGAGCAAAAAGTTTTCCTTGAAACTTCCGCAGTACAAACTGTCAACACTGCCTTCTCTTATCCCTCTTATCTTGATCACTTTGCCTAGAAAACCCTTAATAATTTTCATAGCTTTGTTTCATTATAGTAGTATAGTAAGCTTATATGGACTGTAACCAATCAGGTTGCAGCAAAAAGTCACATGACAGGCTCACAACCAATCAGATTGCAAGATTTGTACCACATGACATCCAAGATGGCGGACAAACAGCTGACTTCCGGTTTGTTCCTTAGCAACGGATTGTTTTGATTGACAGGTTCCCTAGCAACAGCTATATCCGTAAGGGAACAAGGCAAAAGTCGTGGTATGACGTGTTTGTCGAAGAGGAGTCCATAGCGTTTCGTGCATGTTTGGTGGCTGGGTTTCTCCAGAAGAAGTTAGGGTTGACCACATCGATGTTGCGTTGTTGGTCCAAGGGTTGTGTGATTTCGTCAATCAGGTTTTGATGCATGACGTCATAGTTCAGTTGTTGGGATCCCCGTACATTCAAGGTGAATCCTCTCACTTTGCAGCAGAGTTTGCCTTGCCAAGTCTTGTAACTGAAATTGTTGGGGCCAGCAGAGGTGAATTCTGTGATAACGTCTCCATTATCGAGTTTGTTCATCATCTCCCCTAGGTAGTCGCCTAGAGGGATGCATGTTTGCTCTGGTTTGGTAGTGAAGATGACAGAGTCTGTGTCAAAGAAGAGCACGCATTGCTGCAGCTGTTTCAGGTAGGAGTATAGCTTGAGTCTGGCGTGGCAAGTGGTGAAAGCAGCCACGAAGATGTTGATGCGTCCACTGTTGGGTTGATTCTCCTTGAGATTGGAATAGATGACTTCGAGCGTGTCTTCATTGGAGAGGCAGACTTGTCTTATGTCAATGAGAGGATTGGAGACTAGTGCAAAGAGTTCATGTGTGTGTTGGACAGCTTCAGTGGTGGGTTTGCGTAGATTTTCTCCAAACTTACCCCAGTAGCCCTTGAGCATGAGTTTGGCGGTCGCTTTGCCTCCTGGGTTCCTGATGATGAGCTGGGGGTCGAGATCAAAACCTTCTTTCTGCTTGTACAGCCACACGCACTGCGCCTTGTCTGTGGGTGAGGTGGCCCAAGCGGGGTAGCCAGCAGACTCCTGCTTGATCTTGAGCCAGGTATTCATGTAATTTGCAAAGAGGCCCTTTTTGCATTGAAGAGGTGGAAAGTGATAGACTTCGTGGATCTTGATGAGAGTGTACCCGAGTTCGACAGCCTTCTGGATCTCGGGACTGCACCAGGTCCCACGCAACGTGCGTTGCTCGGGCGTGTGACGGCAGAGGCACGATTTTTCTAGTAA
Source organism: Catalaphyllia jardinei (assembly GCA_022496165.2). NCBI lineage: Eukaryota > Metazoa > Cnidaria > Anthozoa > Scleractinia > Caryophylliidae > Catalaphyllia > Catalaphyllia jardinei. The sequence continues at coordinate 22,260,843 of CM042750.1, read as the reverse complement.
GGGTTTTGTCATCTTTTCTTCCATGCATGCTTGGCATAGGGGGAAGGTCAGTTTGCCCTTGTGTCTGTGTGGCAGAATATTCACTTTAGCCATTCTGAAATAGTGGTGGATATCTTGATCTTTTGGGTTGACGATGACTTGGGGTGTCCGATCGGGTACTCTTGCGTCTTGTTAACCCACGGGTACAAGGATGTTACGTCAATGTATTCGATTTCTTCGTCTGGATCAGCCACGTGATGCAGTTTGACAGCATTGGTGCGACCTCCCAAGAATACGTCTCGGGGTTGGAGATGGTCGACAATCTCCAACGTGTCGACGAACTGGCAGAGTTCAGGGTTGGTTTTCACTTCCTCGTCCCAGTTGCACTACCACATGACTATGACATTACATCCACGTTGTCTCAGAGTTTCTTCTTTCTTGAGGGTGGCTTTATAGACTTCTTGCATGGTACGGTCATGGTGACCTACAGGTTGTAGGGCAAAGTCTAGGAGAGGACTTGTAGTGGCTCCTCCACCGGTCATGATACGGTCGAGGGCAGGGGCAGAAACCTATTCATCATTGTCGCCGAATGCATCTTCATAAGTGCAACGAAGGGTATTGTGCAACAAAAAAGAGTCCATTTTTTAACAACAACATTTTATTCAAGATAACTTTCTTAAAAAACATTTCTTTACATAGTTCAAGGCTACCTCGTAGGAACGAGATGACAAATACTGCCTTTTCTTTACATTATTATGATCTACATAGGAACCGTATATGATGCGTAAGGGTTCTCTTTTGAGAATAATCATTTGACCATTGGAATAGGTAGATTTTATCCATTCTCCCTTTCTGAAGGTAATATGTCCTCGCCCCCAGACCTTTCAGTTCACCGTACAACAAGATTTCTTCATAGACAGCTGTCCAGAGTTTATTTTGTCTATTGTCTCTGATGTATTGGGCCTCAGCTAAGTGAACAATATAATCTTGCATCTCATGAGGCAGCCAGTTCCAGTAACTGGGAAAAAATCATAGTTTTTGGATCTAACAAGAACAATCTTATTTTTATGATGTGAAGCATTCCACTTATCCAAAGCTCTAACAAGGTATTCAGGAAAACACTGTCTGCCAAAATCAGATATGTGTCCGCATACATAAGTGTATGGTGTCATTCCTAGGTATGTTCCATAGTTGTCATAGTCTGGCATAATATTGTTGATTTTGACTCGCCTGAAGCCCCAGACTATTCTTAATTGCACTATAAATGTCATTTTGAACAAGAGTTTGTTACGTAGTTCATTTTTCTTATTGTCTCTGAAATTTGGCCTCAGCAAGATGAATGATATGTTCCTGAATTTCTGGAGGCAGCCAGTCCCAATTACTCTACGAGAAATTAAATTGGATCTAAGCTGAACAAGAACATAGTCCTTTGGTGCACATGTTTGAGTGCATCTTCGAGGGATTCAGAACTTAGCCACTGGGTTCTCTTTACACCACGCATGTCAACATAGTACCCGTAAACAAGTGTGTATTTTGGATTCATGAGGATTTCTGGTTACCATCAATATAGTATGAACATATCAGTTTTTTAATTTTGATTTGACCATATGCCCAGGCTTTCCTCAACTTTCCGTACAGCAAGATTTCTTTGCAGAGATCATTCCAACATTTATTTGTTCGATTGTCTCTGATGTATTTGGCTGCAGCCAAAAGGGTTATATATTCCTGCAACTCTGGAGGTAGCCAATCCCAGTAACACTACACAAACACAAAATCAATAAATTATTCACTCTCTCATGGCACAAGTTAGCTAGAGCTCGGTCGAGTGTACTCTCTGCTCCTAGCACGTATCTTGAATGGTTCGTTTCTGGAGTATCTATTACACCCAGAATAAGCTTGTAATAACCTGGAGGTAACCATCTCGTTTCTTTTTTGAGTCTTCTGAGTTTAATGGGTCCATGTCTCCAGGCTTTCTTCGATACACTGTAAGTTTTAATCTCAACACAAACAAGTGACCACGAATCATTTTTTCTATCTCTGATATATTGAGCCGTGGCCAAATGCATTATGTATTTTTCAATTTCTTCAGGTAGCCAATCCCAGTAACTCTAGAATGGAATAACAATGATTTGACTTGAAATGTATTGACCTATGAGAGCCTGAGTGTGCGGCAATCTTTGACAGGCGTGTTCAATCAAGAAACCCAAAAATTCTTCCTGCTTTTTGTTCCAGTAATCAAGGTAGCAACCATATAGGACTACATGCTTATCTTCCATTTGCGGCAATTCTACGTGTACATCCATGTTTAAGGGGACACTTTTGCATATAACTTTTGAAGGGTCCTAACCCCCAGGCTTCTTTCAATTTGTGGTATTCGATTATGTCCTTGTGTACTGCACTCCATTTATATTTTTCATTCATGTCTGTTGCGTACTGGATTGCAGCCAAGTGAATTACGCATTCTTGAACTTCTATAGGTAACCAGTCCCAATACCTCTAAGAAGAGAACAAGGCATGACCAAGATGGCGTCCATAGCCATAAATACAATAGTAAAAGAATAAGAGTCTCAGGTTCACGCGAAGTACTAAGTCCACAGGAAGGTGAAGATGAAACAAAGGAGTGATTAGACGCAATTCCATGATCAGACCTTGTTATCTTTTTTCCATGCAAAAAGAGGTCTACTCACTTCTTCATATTGATCCATGACTTGTTAGGTAGCATCTATTAACATTACTCTCGGCGTAATCTTGAGGCGATCAGATCCTTTCGGGCGAATTTATGCCTGGATTCCTTTGGGCAATCTGCTGGGCTCTGTCACTCGAGTGCCCTTGAGGAATTATATATAGAGAGGAATGCAGAGAAGCTAAATCTCGCTGGAATCGCTCTAAAACGCCTCCAAACGCCATGAAAACAGAAGTTATACATACAACAAGAAAAGGCAAGTCGATTTTATTATTTTTTCCCTTATTTTGAACTATTCCGTATTATTGATATATTTCCCATACAAACTCTTATAATAACGCTGTTATGCAATGTCAAGTTGACGATGCCCAGAGAGCTTGGGCTACCTGTGGTGAAATTACCGTGTAAGGCAACAGACTCAAAGTGTTGGGCTGTTTATAGGATGTTCATGTACAACACCCCTTTTTCCGTCTTTGATTTGATGAGCAGTTTCAGGTTTAGATTTCTGTTCATTCAAGACAATAGAATAAGTGACTTTCGGATCAAAAGCTTTTTTTAATGCCTTATAGTGGAGGTCCGCCATTGTACCCAGACTCATTGTTCTGTTGATAGTTTTCTAGCGAGTGGACATCATCGGATAGAAAGGCTGCATCAAGAAGTGTTTGACACCATTTATCAGTACAGAGATGAGGGTCCTCCATATGAAACGCATAATTCTTTGACTACCCGTTCGTGGCATATGTTGAATGGCATTCCCATTTCTCCCTTGGTGTGGTTTGAGTATTATCGAAAGGTGGAGGCCTTCATGCTTCAGCATGGAGACAAATATTCTGTAGCCTATATTTAAACGACTGTGTTCTTTTCATTCAATACTGTATTCCATGAGAGTTTGCATTTTACAGTGTGTAGAATGTTTTATTTCAACACTCCTTATACACTTCTAATTCATTTTGTTAGAACCATTAGGTTCAGGCAATTGTTTGTAGCCTTGACTGCGTAAGGGGATCAAGTAAGGTTTGAGAGATTGAGTATAACTAATGAGCCCTCGAATACCCTTTACCCAGGAACTCAAAGGTTGTGTGAGTCATAAACAACAAGTTGATGTAAACAACAAGAATGCTTTTTAATAAAAGTCTTTTTTAAATTTACAACTTGAGTCTTTTCTTAGCTTGCATAATCCTTTTAACAATGCGTTCCATCGTGGTTTTGCATCCCAGTAAGTTATCGATCCCTTGGATCATCTTAGTGTCTGCTTTCCATTTGTCGTGAGGACTCTTGGCTTTGGAGTAGTCGATGTCATGTTGTTTGGCGAGTCGATCTAGTCGGTTGATCCCAGGATCCCCGCCGCCCAGTCTTCTTTAACTTGTTACACACTGTACCTAGACCCATGTACTGGTACCCTGGCCAGTGAAAATCGATCCCAGTCTTTCCCAACCATTTTTGGATCTTTTGCGTCTCCTGATTTTGGGATCGACTCCAATTGTTTTCATCAAACTTTTGGTGGCTCCTGACAAGGCAGCCTTTTTCCAACCTCCGCTCTTGCTGCTCGCTGGTGTGGGTGGAGTGGCTGACGGGGTTTTTTACTTCTTTTTAATGCCTGGTGTGGATGGACCCGCATCAGTGATGATCTTTCTTGACTCCTTTGACAATCTTTTTCAGCAAAGCCTCCACGGGTGCATCAACCATACCTCCTTTGGGTTCTTCAACACCTTGGAATGACAAGGGACCTGTCTTGCCAGTATGAATACGTTTCACCAGTCAGTTCTTTTCCGAGGTGAGAGGTTTGGTCATTTTGACCGCCAGACTTTCTGGAATACGCTTATCGTTGAGAATGAGATGCTCTTCAGCGGCTAAACACCCTGCTTTGTCCAATAATGCATTTTCGGTCATTTGTCCCTTGAAAAAAATTTTCAAACGCTGAAACTCCAGTAACGGTACCATCATTACTTCATCTGTCATTCTTGTCTCTTTTTACGCATGGCCACACAACCCTTTCTTGACACCGAAGCCAGTGGCGCCTGAGACACCTCCCAGTGCCGCAGCTTTCCCTGCTGCTACCAGAGCAGCCAATGGTAGGATCCCTCCTGCGAGGTGGCATGGTTATGAGTGTGGATGGATGGTAGGCGATGCCTTTTATTACCGTCTTCGTCTGCGAGTAGTGGCTTGCAAAGCTTTTTTAGCCCTGTATCCTGCAGCTCCTGAAGCGACACCCAAGGCAACAGCTTTTCCACCAGCTATCAGGGTGGGCAATAGGGCTGCCAATGCGAAGATGCCTCCCTTCTGACGTCTTTCTCTCCTCCTCGATGTTCGGTGCCTTAATCTCTTTGGCATGATGCTTGAAATGACGTGTCACATGGGGGAGGTTAGCAATTTATGGTCTTGTGGGGGAATGGGGCAGTGGTGAAATTTGTTCTCATACTGTTTCGATAATCGATCTGACGTACGGGGTGTGAGGTCCGTGATGGTATTGTCCATCATTTACATCCTAATGAGAAATCCATCAAATTCCTGACGTAACTTCTCAATTCGATCAGAGTCTTCGTACGTTGTGTAGGCAAACTGATACATGTCCATCTTGGTGGAAAAGTTCTGAAATTCGTTCCATCCTTTGATGACTGTTCCAAAGGCTGTTAACCCTATCATGACTAGACTGTCTTTCCACACAGTCCCTACAACGACACTCAATGCCATGACTAGCAGAGCCAATCCATTCAGGAAACCATGACAATGTTTGAAATGATAAAACATTTGACGTCTGTACTACCAATGACAGTGGTAGTATGCATAAAGTCCATCCATGCGGTGTAGAAAGCCGGGATCGAGCTTGTCAGTGTATTTGCTGTAGGACCCATTCAGCAAAGTAACGGGAGTGCTCTTCATGGTTTGAGCTACAACGTGTTTCTGAAGTCATGAATTCTGTCCCTTTGCTTTTTGGTATAGTAGAGTCCGAGATATTTTTCTTCAGACTGGTAAAATCTGGCACTGAACGCAATCCTGTCAACGAAATCGCTGAAGGCGGTCTCTCTATACTCATCGAGGAGAGACTGCACTTCTCTGTATCCGTTGCAGGCTACAACGCGTTTAAGCAATGCTTTGTCTTAAATCACAGTACCTTCCTCGTCTTCAGGCATGACAAGTAAATTGTAATGACAATATTTGATGAATCAGGGGAACCACTCCACTCTGCTCTGCAACATTCTCTCAGCTATGCACACTCTATGAGATCTGAGACACCATGGGTCGCCTTCTGCTCTTATAGGTAGTAGTGATCGTATTGGTGGTGGTGATGCCTGCAATATGGCACCCTGCAGCTGTCTGTTGCTGATTGTGAAGGATTTGGGCTAGTTGCTGCTGCATATCTAGATCATTCATTTGTCTATTTACAATGGAGGCATGTGAAAACAGAGATATCGGGGGAGTAGAGAGTGTGCTGTCATCATCATCGTCTCCGCTGCCACTGCCTCCGCCGCTGCCACCACCACCACTTCTTCGACTTCCACTACTTCTTCAACTTCCACCACTTCCACCACTTCTTCGACTTTCACCACTTCCACCACTTGCACTACTTCTGCCTCGACTTCCAGGATCGCTGGGTGAAGAGGGTGTGTTTTGATGCGGAATGCGTCTGGGTTGTTTTCCTCCCATGGTGGGTCTTGCCAAGGGCGTGGGTCTGTTACCACCTACTCTGACCGTGACATTGGAAGGAGGGGTTGTGTTGGTTCCTACTCCAATGGTGGGTCCCAGTATACTCGGTGAGGAAGATGGACTTGGAGGTGTATTCAATACTCCTCCCACACCCACGGTTGGTGAAGGTCACGGTTGGTACTGATTGGATCATACTGGGACAGAGTCATGAGATCATAAGAGTACGTATCCTCGTCGTCTCCATTCATCTCTGATAACTAATTTCCTGGCGTCTCTAGTAGAGAATGAATCCAATCTGTGAATTCTGCACAGTTATATTCTTTCAAGATGTCTTGTACCCATCGTTTAGAATCGCATAGAGCGATGCGTTGCATCCATTCGTAATGCAGATCATGGGGATAATCCAATGTTTAAGTTTAGACTTGCAGATTAAGATAAACCTCAGAAACTACTTAGCTTCACTCTGCAACATGATCAAGTCAACTGATGACATTACATAATGCCTTTGTCTTTTAACAGATGACTCAGAATGCATTGATCGTCATGACTGGCTGGGTGAAGGCCCAATAGCATGTAGCCAAAGGGGCATTCCGTCACTTTTTCTGAACGTTTCCAGCACATCTTGCCATCAAGTGGAAAACGATTGCAGTAACAGGTTTCATATTCCCAGTTGATCGTGAGGATTCTTGAATGCCACGATGTTATGTGCATTGCGTGAAATGGTCTCGGCGAATTTCCAGTTTGGGAAAAGTTCCTGGCACAAGTAAAGTACCGTGATGCCTTGATGATGCGAGTCCTTGGTGAATAGATCCAACATGCATTTGTCGTTGCTGCCTTCGTCCATCAGGTCATACAAGACCAAGACACCCCCTTCTGGGAACCATTTGGGAAGCGGTTGACTTTCAGGGATACCTTCATGGAATTTGATGCCTTCTTTTTGAAGTTTCTCGAACCCTTGCTGCCATGACCCGTAGCAGTAATGAACAGGAACTGCTTCACCATCACTATTCTTGAACGAATTGTCAAACAAGTCCAGATTCTCCAAAAGCAACTGGGTGGTGAACACTGTCTTGCTGCATCCTGATGTACCCGCTATCAACAGACAGGTAGGGGTGCGAAATCAAAATGCCTTGCAACTTTCCATCTAGGTACTGACGGTCAATGTTCACTTACATGGTATGAAATGCTTCCCACCTTCCAGGATTGTGAAAGGGATACATTTGGGTACCCATGATGTACCCAGGGTAAAATGGTCACTTGGTGAGTGGTCCAATGATATCTACTGAGAATGCGGACCACTTGATGATAACTGCAACAGGTCAAGATCTGACCACTGTGCTATCCAGTCAACCATTACTTTCAATAAATGGTTTACACCGTCCAACGAACCACACGTGTCCTGGTGACATGGGGTCTTACAAATCTTACTCCAAACTAGTTCGTCCACAATCAAACGTTTCAACATCTGACCCACTTTATGGTCATTCTTTACGTAGTCGTTTCCTCTGAAACGATTAAAAAAATCTTGCATGCTACATCCCTCAGCTCGGTATAATCGCTGCAACTCGACTGAACAGGGACTGTAAACTCTGTCCATTGTGTATCTGGTACTTAAAATGATGATTCAACCACTCTATGATTGGGCTCGCGGTCCCATACACCTCCAGCGAGAGTCTGTAACTTTCCATGATCTCGCATACATTTCCATCAGACCACAACCTGATCCAATGCCTTCCAGGTTCATCATGAGGATCCGTATTGACGATGTAGGCTGTGGGGCCTTCTTGAGGCAGGGATCTTGGTAGACAGTCACAAGGAACCGTTCCGTAGAACACGTGCAATGGGCTAGGATTTGTTCCGGCTAGATAGTCCAGCTGTAAGTTATTCAGAGCTACTTTCTCCATTGTCTTTACTGATACATGTCGTAAGTGACGATCTTGTTCCCGTTGATCTCCAGCAGGTTTTCAAATTCACCGTACAGCAAGATGGTCAGGTTCTCTCTTGGATCAGCTCCAAAATCGATCACCAGACGCAGCTCACCTGTCTGCTTGGGGATCAGCACTGGACTGTCCAAACAGCCATTGGCTGTTATCAGATACAAACAAGGTGCATCTCTTACCATGTCCCCAGTTCTCTTTCAGGACCAGTTTACCTCTTCCTCGACAAAGTACTCCTGTGGCTTGCATAAATCCATAGTAACCTCTTAGGTCTTTGCTGTCATCATTGTGTACCAGTTGTAGAGTTTCATAGGGGTACTCTTCACCGTTCACCAGTTGCTTGATGGTGGAGACATTGAACTTGCCAAAATTGAACGGGTTTGTAGTAATGTCCCCATTGAAGGCTGCTTGTTTCATCAGTGCCACCACCAACCTATTGGGTAACTGATTGTGGAAAGGGTTGCTACATTGAAAGTGACGATTGTCATTGGGGTGAGACTAGGTGCGAATCTCTCCTCGCACTGTGGGGTAAGTGGCAATTTTCCCGCTATTCAGGTCTTTGGCAAGTTCTCGCTGAAAAGAGAATGCCACTTTCACTTGAGCTAGGATCAGTCACACTTCCAGGTAATGTCTCAATCTCAGGGTCACTCTTTCCACCCAGGAACTAATGTTGACTCTGCACCAATGCTTTCTTCTCAGCACTCAAGGCCGCGTAATCGGCATGACCAGGGTTAATCTGATTGGCTGTGTATTCGTCGCCGTCTCCATCGTCAGGCACGTCCAAGCTATTGTACCACAGAACAGGCTCAAGCATGGGTTACAGACCCCTGCTGAACAGCCGTGTGCCACCAATTCTGTCATCATCGGTGTCATCTTTTTTCGACTCTTCTCTTTCCACTCAAGGCAGCCTGTAACCACCGGAGGTCAGGTAGTTTTGAACGTGATGGTAAGAACATGTCTCCTTTATACACGCGTTGTCATCCATACATGGGAATGCATCTCACGCGTCTTGAGTAGATGGGATTCATCTTCCAAATAGATCTTTTTGAACTTTCTTGGTCACTAACCGTCTGAGTTTTTGATCTGCTTCGTGTTTGACGGATCGTTTGGTGCCTCTCTTGAGTCCTCTAAGTCCAGCTTTCCAATTGGGATTCTTGCCTTTACCGCCTGCATTTAAACCTTTCAGACCCTCCATGGCCGTTGCCAATATGATGGGAGCTCGCTTTCAGGGAAAAAGCGTACAAGCGCACCAACAATCATAGTCATTCAAACTTCAAGATGACGATTGTATTTACTTGACCAAACATCACCAATTCTCCTGTTGTGTTGGCCACTTGCACTTCTATTATGTTCAAGACTTCCTTGTGCAATGGAATATATTGTAAATGGGTGGGTTCGAATTACTGGGATCCTTTACCTTTGTATTTGTAATTCACCTTTCGTAGCAGATCTGTCACTTGATCACCCACCACACTGCTACCACCCACATCTGAGTACACAAACTAAGCACGGGACAACGATCCGATCCCATGACGTTCTTGAATGAGTGGTTCAAATTGATGAACCTACAGTTGACCCTCAGACTCAATTTGACATAAGGACTCAGGGCTCCCATATTATTTCTTTGTATGTACCAATACTTGTCAGTGATTTCTCCCTCACCGTGACCTCCGTCCACATTCCACTTTATCTTTAAATCTGGGGGTGTAGGTAATGTATTGCCCCTAAACTCCATCATGAGATTCAGACCCAGGTCAAGACCATATTGTGGATCATCGGGATTCTCCTTTCTCTTGAACCATCCCATTTCCAAAGCCAAGTCCACCAGCATCATGAAGACAGGTGACGTCCAGCTATAATTCCAACCAAAATTGCTATTGCTGCTGTCTATCACCAAATGTTCTCCTTCAAACCTGAAGTAAGTGTGAAAGTCATGTTGTGTTCTTCATTTGTCTGACTATCTACAGTGGTGTATCCAGTGATGTATCCAGGGATCATGTTATTTTCCACTAGTTTCTTGTTCAACCATTCGACGGCCGTTTTCATGAAATCCACACCAGTCATGTTGTTGAAATCCACAGTATCCTCCATGTCCGACAACAGGAAGGTAGCAGCGAGAAATTTCTTATTCATGTTACCTTTCCAAACGTGATACCATTGATTGTACAGGAGAGGTTTTTTTCCTGTCATCCATGAAGGTAATACATTCTTAGGGTCTGGTAAGGAAATGCTAGCCAAAGCCACCTTCCATCCAGGTTCACTCAACCGTTTTGGTTTTGGAAGCCTGATCTTGAATTGATTGGATGTATTGTTTGGAAATTTGTGCTTTCCTCCATAACTTGGGTGAGTAATGTAGAAGGATTCAGGCTTGTTTGAAATGCAAGGTAATGCTCGTTACTCCCAAAGAGAACTCCACCAACTTTCCGTCGTTCTCTGACAATTGCATCTCAATAATGTCGAGCACCTTGCTGCGCACAGGTACATATTGAATATGATCAGCCTCGAAATATCTCTTCTCCAACGTGTAAGGTATCACTCTCATCAGATCCATGACTTGATTCACAATTCTTTTTTCTTACCGACAGTCATGGACCAGCAAGCCTTCCAACAGTGTTATATTTGTAAATAATCAAGGCCATGCTGTCGGCAACCAGTAATGGAATTGAGGGAAAAGGCCACCATGAAAACTCATTCACCCCATCAAGGGACCCTTAAGGGCTGCCTGGGGACTGGGAAGGGTTTGGGTGTCATGCTGCAACATGTACTATGGGATGTACTGCAATGATGAGACAACAGAATATTGGCGTATATACCTGGATGACTGTGAAGCACAAGCCAATCATGTAAAATCATTTATTGCTGATCTGACAGGGCACTAGACCACTAGGGTCAGCAAACGTCCCAAATGTAAAAAAAATTATGGTAGTAAATACATTTCTGAGTCTGAAACTTTGTTGTGTTCATTCGCAGAACTCACATGAACCGAAAGTGTCCCTGGTGTAAAGACAACTCTCTTTCCAAAAGCGACTGTTTTTCCAAGTGTTGTGGTCAATTCTATCACAAAGGTTGCAAAGTGTTCTACACGTTTGGAACCCACCCAGTACGGATAATCTGCCCTCACTGCAACACTGTCAACTTTGGAGAACCCTTTCTGCTTCCGCTAGATTGGTATGACCTCCTCAAAAGTAAACTATAAGGAGGTGAGTGCTTCGGTTGTCTAATGATTAACACGTTGAGTTGTGGCCTCAGATATCCAGGTTCTAATCCTGGCCGGAGCAATTTTTCGCACAACTCTCTCCTTTTTCAGACACCCCTTGCATGCAAGGTACTGACAAAAACATACCTTTGGAATGATGCTACTCTAGAATTTCTCATCTCCAATTTTCCTGCCCCCTTGGTATCAGCGACTTGATCTAACTGACGTATGGTCCTACGGACGTGTCTTTGAAACCACCTCGGGCTTTCACGGAGAGTTCTTGACCCCCAATGACCCTCACATATCCCTCATCCACTTAGGGAATAAGATGAAGCGACTAACTGAACAACACATGTGCATTCTATCATTGAAAGAACTTTATAAAAAAAATGTTCCTTTCTAGTTGTTAGTGTCCTTTTTGCATACAATTGACATAAAAGCTTGGTCAGACTCCTCCCCTCTTGTATCTCTTCCAGTTTCCGTATCGCCAGCTCTCCACACCTCCCATGCTTTTTGAAACCCCTCAGGCAGCAACAACATCTCTAAAGACTCATCCAGCAAAGATTCGTCATCACTTATTCTCTGCGACAGATTACATCTAAATCGACTCATCTCTATGCTAAGACACATCACTTCCATCTTCAGGATCGTATCCACACAATCTTTGATTACCAGGCCAAACAAATCCTTATACAAGCAATCACTGTCTTCCTTTTCAACATGACTGGCTGACTCCAAGAATTTTTGACACTCCTCTTTGCCCTGCTTCACCTTCGCTTTCATCTTATCTATCAGTCCCCTGATTTTTTCAGTCCACTGGTCAGTCTGCTGGTCAGTTGTGTGTTCTTCTGGCAAAACAACCTCCGGTATTTTTTCAGCCATCTTTTGTCATCTCCTTCTCAACCAAATCCTCCTTTTATCACTAGTTTTACACAAATCACTTCTGGTGTTTGCTCATTTGCTGATTTAAACCATTGCTAGGGAACCTGTCAATCAAAACAATCCATTGCTAAGGGACAAACCGGACGTGAGCTGTTTGTCCGCCATCTTGGATGTCACGTGGTACAAATCCTGCAATCTGATTGGTCAAGAGCCTTTCACGTGACTTTTTGTTGCAATCTGATTGGTTACGACCCATATAAGCTTACTATACTACTCATTATTTTCATTGACCAGTTATAAAAAATATTTATGGCAGGAAGAAAATGTTATAGTTTTAATACGCAGGTTTCCATGTTCATTGGCAACTGCATGCCGCAATTCCATGTTCATGTGTCTGAAGCTATAATTTCAACTTGTAACCGGTGGGAATTGGAAGAGTTCAAAACGACACGCAAGCTTCTATTCAATCGTTTTTGGAAGCCTTAAGTCTCTTCCTTGTATTTTCTGTACAAACCAAACCAAAAAAACATTGCATTTGAACGTAAGTCGTGGCGAACTGAAAAGAACATTTCAATGCTGAAATACACCGTCCTAATTAAAATTGGTTTGATCATCTTTTTCTTTTTTGCCGTTTAAAGATCTTTAAACAGTTTATTTCAAGTTGAAGTCTTTGAAGCAATTCAACACATCCTGACAAGTTGCATGACTGAAAGAAAAGTTAAATTTACATGAAATGATTAAAATACTAACCACTTTTTGGAAAACCTAAAAATAGTTTAACTGGAATGTGAAATTTTTCGTGTTTCGGCGAGACAAGGAGAAATCCAATATCTACAAAAAACAAACAAACTGATGCTGATGTACGTATCGTCTGAGGATTGTGTTTTGGTCGTTTACGATCTAGCATCTATGTATTTTATTTCTTTTGCATGCTCTGTAGGAACTATAAAATTTTGCCCATGAAATAGTGAGAACTATAATTTTACTCATGAGAAAGCTACAACAAATATACAGTCGCTACATGCTTCTTTTCAATAATAATCTTGAGCTTTCGTAATCCTACAACAACGAATGTTATTTCTTAACTAAATGGTAAAGAATTTTTCTTTTTGCAAAAATCTCATTTTAGGAACAAATGTCACTTCTGGAATACTTTCAACCAAACATGTATATAACTGATTTCAGTAGTTATAGTAAAGGTGTGTTTAAACGGCTTTGTACATGAAACTGATAAGAAATTACATTGTCTGTGCATTCCTCATGGTTTACAATTACCACCATTTTTGTTGATACCCGACTTTGGAAAACAAAAGACCTGCTAAAACGTTTCCAAAATTTTCGTCAGTCTTGTGTGTTATCGACAGGTTGGATCGAAATCCACCAATCACAGCCTGCTAGCATGACGTAAAGAAGGTCTGAAGGTCAAACTAGTGGCTGTGATTGGTGGACTTCGATCGATCTGTCGATAACACGAAATACTGACGGAAATTTTAGAAACGTTTCCGCGGGTGGTTTGTTTTCCAAAGTCACGTATCAACGAAAACGGTGGTAATATTCATTCATTTGGTCATGGATCTTAGGAAATGAAAAAGTAAATAAAAAAAATCAAATAACAACTTGAAATCGTGGTGGCCAGACTGGTGACCAGAAGTGAAAAGTTAGTCGCCAGCGGACCAAATCCAGTTGTATTGGCGACCCCACAGTTCGCAACGTCGAGCCCTGGTTTTACCTCTCCAGTTTTACATGGGCATTTGTTCTACATTAGAAGGTTGGAAAATCAGTGCTTGCTCACATTTACTTTGCTGGCTGTTTGCCACATTCAATTGAAGTAAATGCAACTCAGTAACATATGTATGTTTGTTTATAACTGTGATTTCTTGATTATGAAATCTGCACATTACCTGTTTGCCAGTAATCTGATAAAAAATATCAAAATATTCCTAGACTGGGGGTACTTTTGAATCCATGAATTCATAAACTCCTGGCTATTTGTGGATCAAAAAAAGAAAAATTGACTTTCTGACTTCTGACATCCTATGTTTGATAATTAGAGAAATTTGCTTGGAAAACAAAGGCGCTGCAAAAGCAATGAACTGATCTTTCATGTTTGGAGTCAAACAGGTGTTCCTACTTCTATGTAATAAAGGTTATAAGCCAGAGGTGTAAAATTCAATCAATCCATCAATAACTTTGGCAGCTTTTAACTACAGTAAAACCTCCCATAAGTGACCACCCAAAATGTCAAGCCTTGGTGGTTGCTTACCGGAGGTGGTTGCTTAAGAGAACTTAGATCATATTGGGTCAAGATTTTGCTTCATTAGCATAAGGTGACTAAAGAGACTTACTCCATGTTTTAGATGTTTTGTTCATGCAGAAAGTCAATTTCGAAAAAAAATACTGTAATTCTCATTGAGAAATTTGCATCTCTTGTATCATCCAGGAATGAGATATATGGTTACAACACCTTATTATATGGCAAGGGAAATCCGAGCATTCTGATTGGTTCTGTCTTGGTTGGGATTTCACCATACAAACCGTTTCCAGGGAAACGGTCCAAGCTGTGTATTTTTTTCTTTTCAAAAGCCAGCAATTTTTTTTTGCAGCTTAAACTACTAAAAGGAAACATGTAAAATGCCCTATTCCTTCGAATAAAAGACGACAATGAATTAGCCAATAGTAAGACAAACAAAAGAATTGAGCGACAGCCTACCTACATCAGAGCTTGAACACCTTTGGTTCAACATGTTCAACTATTTTCGTAAACACATTTGTGTGCATGCATTTAAGCTCAATCATTAAGTTTAAAAATCGAAAAGAAAACTATTATTGAAGCGTAAAGCGAAGGTCATGCACTACTACACAAAACAAGTGAAAACCACTTAGCCGATTAACGAAAACAAATCCAAGAAAGATGCTAAACGAGAGATTTTTGTGACTCCAATCCAGTTGCACTTGAAAGAACTGTATGGTGAATGTTATCCCCGTACTTTGGCTCTCAATCCAGTAAGTTACGCTGGTAAAACGTTCGGAAGATGTTCAATAATTTTTTTTCAAAGTCGTTGTAGCTTGTTCTTTCCGAGTTGCTCGCGTCATCACATGCTGGAAGTCCTTTGAATTTAACTGACCGGAAGTGCGTTTGAAAGAAAAATATATAGCATGAGCCAAGTGCCATATAACAAACTACTTAATAACCTAGCTAGCTTGAGCCTTACCGGGGAATATTGGCCCTTGGTCGTTTTTTGTACATGTGCTCGGTCCATGCTGACACGACCTCAGCCAATATTCCCCAGTACGGCCCTCGCGCTCGGGTAGTAAGAGGTTATTACTATCCAATTTACACTTCATGATCTGTCAAGTGGTCGCTCATAAGAGGTTAAAAACAAAAGGAAATGTCAAACTTTTAGTTCTAAAAGTGGTCACATTTGCTTACAAGAGGTGGCCACTTACAAGAAGTTCCAAATATAGTGATTTGATCTGGGTACTTTTGGTCTTTTGGAAAACTCATTGCTGAGAAGAGGTTGTCGCAACCAGAGGTTCGACTGTATTAGTTCTTGGATTTCTAACACGAGTGACTCTCTGACCACAATGTAAATTTGAAAAAATCAATACATTCAAAATTATGTACATTTCTTCCATAATATGTTGCATAAATGAAAATACAGTCCTTTCAGTATCTCTAGGCTCTGCCTTAACAGTTAGAACCACCACACAGTTTGTGGCCATGCACTCTGTGCCAGTACACTGTCCACAATGAGGGCAAACTATATGACTTTCATCAGTCAGGTACTTTACAATTGAAGAATTTTAAGAAACGACAACACTTTTCAATTTATAAAACATGTTTCAACAGAAACTTCTGTCATCTTCAGTTATACAAGTACAAAGTAGTAGAAGCTGAATTTATAATAAGTAGAAAGTGCTAATGTAATTAATAGTAACAACATTCCACATTAATCTAAAATTATCTCTTTAATTCTCACACTGTCACACTTTGTATCATTCTGCTGTTTCTATTAATTACATTAGCATTTTATACATGTACTATAAATTCAGCTTCCTCCACTTTGTATACAGTGTAACTGAAGATGACAAGTTTTGGTTGAACAATTGTTAAAACATAGGCACGCAAGGCGTGCAAGAGTTATTTTTTTGTGAACTGAAAGGTTTCGGAGACAGCAGAATTAAATCGATGACGTGTAAAATGTTTTACCAAACAAACTACAATAATCTGACATGTCTCCAAATTAATATAGATATCATTTTATTTTCTAACAGGCAATTTGATTCATTCTTTGATTAAACCGGCCACACTGTGATTGGTGCAACATGCACACATGCATAACTCCCCCTCACTCACCGATCTCATAGCCCTTTCGACTCCAAGAGGAATTTTTGTTCAAAAATACTCAAATTAAGAGAGCTATTCGCATTTTATACGAGTCGTTAGTGTACTTTTTTTACAAAACAACACTACTTCACTGAAAATAGAAAGAAAGAGAAAAAATTTTCTGATACGTTGAAAGCCTGATTTAAACAAGAGGCCATAACTTGTTAGCTCTTATTGAGTTTACTCCCATGTGAAAAACAAAAGTTTTAAGTTATCATTTGTAACTAAAAATAGCAATATCTTGTTTTGTTTGTTCAAACATTTCATGGGAACAAGTGGTGATGATTCATCAGCTCTAATTGAATTTACTCCCTTGTGAAAAACCAAGGGTGTCAAATTACCCTTTGTAACTAAAAATAAAAAAATCGCATTACATTTGCATACAAGAACAAAATGATTGTCACTTCCACTTACTTTGTAAACGTTAAAACTGTTTCAAATCTAAATAGTCTCGTCTCCTCTAAAATATGTCCTTTGAACTAGAAGCGACGATTCGTGACCTCTCATTGAATTTACTCGTTGTGAAAAACAAAAGTATCAAGTTACCCTTTGTAACCTGAAATGAAATATCTCTTCCCATATGATTTGTTTACTACTGACTCATGAACTACTTCAAAATGCAAAACTCATATCGTTCATAACTCGCTACCATTACACTGAAGCAACCCAATGTATATTAAGTAACTGTCACAACTGGCACGGACTAAAAATCACAAACAGGCAACATACACGTCAGTCTTTATTATTCAATCACCAAAGTCCTTGAACTTAATACAATCATAGAACTCCCAAGACTTCATATACCTCACTTACGTTATCTTAAACAAGGAATTTTCTTTTTTTTCTACTACAATTCTTGCTGGCTATTAATGTGATAAAGTGAAAATCCTGATAACATTGATGAGGAAAGATTTTTAGTTTCATTTATAACTTATCTTCTCATCCCGGCCCAGTAGGAAACAATGGACATTTATATATGTAAAATCGTCACAGAATAATTTATTTCTGTTCTGTTGAAGAAATTAATTGTAGTCTCTTGGCGTTTCTCATTGAAACTTAGCACAGAAACTGATCAATGGATGCTGAAATTAACGACTCGCCCTGAACTCTGCAGCCGCCGAATACGTAGGTTTCACTACAACACGCAAACAATTCGAACCTGGTCACCTCTTTACATTCCCACTAGTGCATTCCGCCCCCTTAATACAATTGTCCCTATCATAGAAACCCCATCAACATTAGTAGTAGAGCGGCTAACGCTCATTTAACTCAAAACCTTATATAAATGGAAAATCTTACCCTTCATCGCATGCTCGCAGTTATATCCCAAACACTATGTTTCTTTGACTGATTATCCAATTGCTAATGACTATAAAACCCACCCACAAAATCCTTAGCCTAACCTACAGAAAATGTCGAGGTAAACCCAATATATGAATACTTCCTCCTCTTTTACAGCAGAATAAATATGGCCGTTCTCAACTGTATCGGGATCAAATCTTCTCACATACCATTTACCTTTACAACAGGAAATTTGATTGGTGTTTACTGTTAATGGTAGCTCCAATCTGATTGGTGTGACATACATACATCTCTCACTGATCCACCCGCCCATAACATACCCAACACGCCGACTAAGAGGTATTTTTTTTACAAAAAAAAAAACTCAAAAATTGAAAAGTGTTGTTGTTTTCTTAAAATTCTTCCCATGTATACTGCTATCAAGACCCTTTGGAAACATCACTTTACAATTATAATTTGATAATGCAAATGTTTTGCTGGTAGTACATAGTTATCGCTCATTTTTTATTTTTATCTTTTTCTTCAGTATTTAGCAAAAGATGTTCGAAAAATGATCAACTATCCCAACATCAGTAGAGACAACTGTTTCTTAATGTCACGCTATGATGGCTGCATACTTGATGCCAAGGATTTTAATACTGATATTCAGGTACCATTGACCAGTGTTGTTCACAAATTTTGAGTTGAGCTGGTAAAGTGGAATTTTTGTAAGAGGAGTACATTGTTTGATGAAGTTAATTGGCTTGACTTAAATTGGTGTTAGGAGTAAAGTTGATTCAAGTTGGTGAATTGGCTCAGAGATTAGTGGAAATGCTGGGTTGGACAAAGTTGGGATTGATTATGTTTAAGGAGTTATTTTGGAATGTTTGACTGTGAACTGTTTCTATATTGTGAAAATTGCTATCAGTAATTCATGGTTGTCTTAAAGGATTGGGGAAGGTAGCTTTATTGTTGGATTAAATGGCTGATTTTGCTATCTTTTTCGAAGGAATCAGACAAATAATCCAGTAGAGTAGTCAACAGATGTAAGAAAGTTGGGGATCATTTTTACTGGATACTTTTGACAACCATGTTATTATCACCATGCCATCTCATCCAGTCATGTCTTTGTGCTCAATCTTCTTTAGACAATAAGGCAAATAGGAACTGTGCATTTTTGGTGCATGGCTGAAAGTTACTTGCCAAGATACTTATTATACATTCAATTGTTATTAGAGTCCCTGCATATAAGTGCAGTTAAGCGATGCTTGAAGCGGTACTATGATCAAATTTTTACCCCTTGTTTTTTTTAGTGTATCACATAGAATTCCATGAAAGGGTAAAAACGGCGTTTACCGTTTGCAAATATCTAAATTAGTTTCGGAGATATTTTAAGTTTAAAAAATGGGTAAAACATGCAGATGAGATGGCTGATGATGTCATACACTCAACCCAATATTATATTGAGCATATAAATAGAGTTATCTTAGCCAATTTGCAGTGCAAAACATTGAAACTTGGCAGGCTAATATATCTACAAGAAACACACCTATGACTATAAAAAATTCTGTTCCCATGGCAACTCACTCCTTTCCAGGCCCCACCCACTTGATTTCAATATGTTGGTGATTTTCAGCTTGAAAATGTTGAACAAGGCCACAAAGCTGAGCTAACATATTTATATGCTTGCTGGATCAGGCATATGAAGTGCTGTTAGCAAATATCAAAAAGAAATGTCAAAGGTGGCCAGAAAAGCTTTTAATAGGGGAGGTCTGGAGCCCAGTGTGTTGTGATGGTAACAGAACTGTTAAGCTCATATTGGGGAGCACATTTAGTAGAATCTTGCTGCAAAGAATCAAACACTTCCGATACAAACTGGCTGAGATATCTTTTCATCATACTTGAACAAAATCTGGTTGAGTATATGACGTCATCACTTGGCTAATTTGCATATTTTAAAAACTTGAATATCTCTGGAACGAAAATAGATATTTGAAAAAAGTAAGCGGCATTTTACTTCTCATGCAGTCTACTTGTTTACGTTTCAAAATGGCTTAAATAGGAAAGGTGCGATTTTCGTCATAGTGCCACTTTAAGCATGCATGCAGTTTGTTCAACTGAAATGTTACTTTGAAAAACTTGTGGACGAGGTTCAGCATATCGTTAATGTTCTCCTCTCTTGTGTAGTTATCATGTGGAAAGAGACTAACTAATCCCTTTGCATGTGGTCATATGATCAACCATCCTCCACCAGGTAAGAGTGCTTGTTATATGTAAGTTAACCACCCAGTACAAACTGTTGTCTTCTTGTACGTTTCTTGATAAAAATTCTTGATAAAAACACTTACAACAATTTTGCTACATTTTTTTTTACATTCAAGTCTTGTTGCGCCTGGTCATAGATGTAAGCTACACATGTACCATGCTTTCATAAACTCCTCCAAGTTGCTTCTATATCAATGTTAGAACTCTAACATAGATCCCTCTTTGAAGAAACATATTTTTCCTGACTTTCAACTATGAACTAAAGCTCCTGTTCAGGTAAGGTAGGCAAAGTCTGCATTCACGCCAAGTGGCCCATCAGGCTGGACCTTATCCCAGTTTCCGTAGCATGAAGTGACTGGGAGTATTTCTACTCCCCCCTGGGATGCTAGTCCATCACAGGGTTACCCCAGGGAATTTACAGTAAAATGGGTCAACAAATACATCAATATCCTACATGCACGAAAGCTTGACATTGGGTTATAGGGCAATCAATTCATAAAAACAAGAGCATTAAATAATTTATGAATTAGAGATCCCATCAACACTATTGATACAAAACTAGGAAACAAATTAATCTTATTGGATGTTTTTTTTTTTTTTTTCCATTCTTTATTGTTATTCATTACAGTTCTATTAATACCAACACATATACTCCCTTACTTACAATACTTCCAATACCTAAATCTCTAAATATTGCAACACTGGTCAGGATGCAGGGGAATTCACAGGGTTTTAGCTATAACTATATCAGAGGATGTCTTTTCGTTAATCGATTTTCACTTTAGATATTTTGTTTTAATTAATATTTTCCAAATTGTACTTGAGAGATAACTTATTGATAAATTCGTGCATGTAGATGCCCTTACTATTGATTTTGTTTGAGTAGATGTAGTGGCGCATAGCTAGGGTAGTGTAGTTAAATTTATAGATTAGCTTTGTTTCTTTGGAGCTCGGAATAATACCGAACAAGAGTTCCTTCGTCGTCGGAGACAACAATTAGCTTCATTGAACCATTGGATAACTTTTTTTGTAAAGGAGTCAGTAAACGGACAGTCAATAAAAGTGTGCTCAATAGAGTCCTTATTCCCACAATACAGGCATTCATCATCAGCTTTGATACCGAATTTGAAAAGTTCTTTCCCAGTTATTACGATTCTGTGAATTAGTTTAAATTGAAACTCTCTTAGCCAAGTTTCCTTACAGACGTTTTTCAGTGACTTGAAAATACTGGTCCACGAGTCCTTATTTATAGAGAGATTTTCACTCCAACGTGTGGGGCCCGTTTGATCATGGGTGTGAGTCTTGGAAACAAGCAATTTATAGAAATCTCTTGACCTTGCCGTGCAAAGATTAATTTGTACTGAATCATTCAGAAGAAATATATTGTCCTGACTGGTAAAGAACGATTTATCAAGGGTATCAAGGTGTTTGGCTATGGACAGGAGGTGCTTAGGAATGGCGCTGAGCACTTGATAGTATTGTAGAAAACTGGTTCTGCATGAATATTTAAGTGAGAATGCTTGAAAAGTTAACAGATTGCCGGTTTCATCTAATAAGTCCTTAATAGAGATAATACCCTTCATGAACCAGTCCCTCCAAAAAAATTGTTTCCCCCCAATAAGTATTTCTTTGTTGTTGAATAATATTAAATTTTGTTTTTGGTCATAATCATATAGGTTTTTTAAATCATTGAAATTATCAAGGATATTCTTATAAAAGACTGGTAAATCTTTGAAGTGTTTTGTATCGTAGTTGCACCTTAAGAGAAAGTTTAGGCCACCCACTTTCTTAAAGAAATGGTTCGGAATGGTGCACCAGTTACTGTTAACAGATTTTATCAATCTAGGGATCCATGCAAGTTTTAAAGCTTTGAACATAATACTTGTATCAGTCATGCGGATTCCTCCTCTATCTGGGTCTTGATAAAGGCCAGATCGTTTTATTTTATCCTTTTTGTTTCTCCAAAGAAATCTAAACAATTTTGTTTTTACTAAATCCGCCGTTCCTTGAGGAACTATAAGGTTGGAAGCCGAATAAACTAATTGTGATAGACCCAAGATTTTTAGTATCATAACTCTTCCGAATATTGTTAAGTCTCTTGAACTCCACATATCCAGTTTAGTTTGGAGTTTTCGAATCTTCTGGCTAAAATTGAGGTCGTTGTTCCCTTTTTCATCATAAGAAAAATGGATCCCAAGAATTTTCACAGGACAACGAAACCATGAAATATTTAGAGGTTTGTTTTTATTATTCATCCATTTTCCTAACCAAATCGCCTTTGTTTTCTTCACATTTAAGTAGAGACCAGCTAGTTTCCCAAAGTCTTCCACTATTTTCAGTGTTTTTTCTAATGATCCTAAGTCAGCGTTAAATAGGGTGGTGTCATCTGCAAACTGAGAGAGCTTGATTTCATTTCCAAATATCTCGATGCCTTTCACGGTTGAGTCCTGACGAATTTTATTAGCAAGCAGTTCGACTGAAAGAATAAAGAGGTAAGGAGAGAGAGGGCATCCCTGACGCACTCCTTTAGACGGTTTAAACCAGTTCGTTCTATTGCCGTTATTGACTACAGTACTCTCTATGTTTGAATAGAAAGTGCTGACCCAGCGTTTCATGTCAGATCCAAAATTAAAGTAGTCGAGCGTTTTCATTATAAAGGGCCATTCGAGAGAGTCAAAGGCCTTCCGAAAGTCTAGTGATGTCAATATGCCTGAGAGATTCTGTGTTTTTGTTATTTCCATTACGTCGTTTATGAGACGGATATTTTCTCCTATATAGCGTCCTTTAACAAAGCCTGTTTGATCTGGGTGAATTAGGGTTCCAAGTATTGGTTCGAGACATTTTGCAATTGCCTTGGCGGCAATCTTAAAGTCGACATTAAGTAGCGTAATCGGTCTCCAATTAGAGAGATCTAAGAGCGAACCTTCCTCTTTTGGGGTAAGTGTGATTATTCCCCTTCGTTGAGAGATGCTAAGTTCACCTTTCGCATGTGCTTCGTTAAAACTTGCTAATAAATCATTTCCCAGTAGATCAAAGAAATATTTATAAAATTCTATTGTGAAGCCGTCTTCTCCGGGGGCTTTATCATTCTCGAAGGTTTCTAGAGCATTTCTGCACTCGTCGTATGTTAGTGGACCTTCGAGATTATCTCGCTCTTCGTCCCTGAGGGTTGGGATTTCTAGATTACGGACAAACAAATCGCACGCTTCATCTGAAAAGTTTCCTTCGGATGTATATAAATTTTTATAAAAAGTTTCAATTTGATCTAAAATCACATTTTCATTATTTGTAGTTGATTCATCTTGCAATCTGAGCTCACTGATGGTTGGATGTTGCAAATGGCAAGGCTGTCTTTAGGGTTGTGTTTTCACTGGGACAATTTTAGCTAGATAAAGTCAGAAAAGTCGGAAATACAGTGAAAACACTAGTGTTTAGCGAGTTAAAAATTCCAACTGTTTTCACAGGGAAAAGCAATGGGTTTTCTCGCCTTTATGACAGGAAACTCACACAGAGTTATACTACATTGCAAGATGGTTTAACTTGTCCCGACAAATACCGCAGCCAATCGCATCGCGTGTAGTGACAGATGCATGCCAAACAATCTGGCAACTGAATTATTTTCCAGACGCTTGCCTTGTGGTTCTTTAAAAACAAAAACTTGTATGCTTGTAAACATGGGTGACGAGTTGCAAAACACTTCCCAATTCTTTCGCCGTTTTACAATTCCTTCGGACCCGTGGGATGCTCAGATACCTCGTCAAGGGCCTTACCTGTTTCACAGCATCGACATGGAGAATCAATTAGTCAAATGAATTTCGGCATTACAGGCAACCAGCAATTCTTTTATACCAAGTTCCCATGCCACATGTGTCACCCTCGACAAGCTTAGTCCGGAGCAGCGAAAGCGAGACATTAGTCACATCCTCTGAATGAAACTCCTCTTTTGCAAAAATATAGCGAGAATCAATACTAGTGAAACTTTCTGAAAGTTGCACAGATTTGTAATTTGAATCATCCGAGTTATTAGTGGCTTAAAATTTCCCAGTAAAAACAGATGTCATGTTTAACTAGCTTAGGTCGGTCTGTAAACACCTAGGAAGAGTGTTCAGCTAGTTAATCGGCCTAGTGAAAACACACCCAGAATGTCACAAATTTCTTAACTGTCTCTTTCTACAAAAATACTGACCCTGCATCTAATTGCTCAAGACCCAGTCCATTTCATGTTGGCAAAATATTAATTGAAGGCTTCGGTGGAAAAAGGGCGTTAGGGTTTTTACTCAAAAGTGAACGTTGTAAAAAACGCTCCAAATTTCACATGCAGTTTTATTTACGTGTGTCAAACAATGTTCTGCATGTTTTTCCCCTGAAGTTTGCTTCCTTTTTGAAATATTACATATGTGAAAAAACACATTTTTCCAAGGGCATTCTCTGGGGACCTTTCGTCGAATGAAAAACAAAAGAAACCTTTTGTTTTGCTAAGCGATGAAGTCACTATAATAGCTTCATTCTCTTACTACTGTTTTGTTAGCGCAAGCAGGTAAGGCGCTGAATGTGCCAGATTCAAATTTGTTTTGCTGAGACACCGGTTCGATACGAGGTCGCTCAGTTTTTTTTTCCGTTCTGTTCCTTTAGTTCTTTGAAAAATCAAGATATCTATTTAAAGAAATTGCGTATAGAGCTGGAATCTGGGAAGATTTTTTTATACAGGCTATTGTGACGAAAACAAACAACACGTGAGTTTTGATCGAGCGTCAAAGCAGAAGGAAGTGATGCATTACAGCTCTTTCGACTAATATCTTAAGCATTGTTTTTAAGTACCTTGTAGCCTTCCTGGTGGTTGAGAGGCATCATAAAGCCTTGATAAACCTGTAAGTCACCAACACGTTTTAAAGAAGCAAAATGTGTTCTCTAACTTCCAATGCAACTGATATAAGTGGCAAGTTATCAGCGTTTGAAGTTAGGTCTATCCATGCAGCAAGGGCAGAAAAATTTTCTGGTGACGTAAGAGATTACACGATATTTAAAGCTGACTTCAAACATCTTGTGGAAACAAGATACAGCAAACAGGATGCTATCACTCTGCTAAGAGCAAGCTTACAAGGAAAACCTCTCGAGTTAATCAAAGGTATCGGCCAAGATTATGATGCTGCTTGGGAGTACCTTGACTCGATCTACGGAGATCCTCGGTTCGTAGCCAATATGATAACACAGGACATTGCCCAATTAAAACCATTGCTTGACAGAGATGACGCATGCTTTTGTGATCTGGTTCACCTTTTAAAAAGAAGCTTTAACACCCTCCCAGAAGTGGGCAGACAAAATGACATAAACAACAACCACATGTTAGCCATCATAGAGCAAAAGATGTTTCCTGACGACCGCAAAGTTTGGTCACGTTTTCTGGAAAGTTCAAAGAGCGAAGCCACACTAGAAATGTTGATCTCCTGGATGACAAGCGAAATGAAATCTCGCATCCGAGCCACCGCCCCACTAAGAAGTGGTTACCAGCCCCCTAAAAGCGTCAGTCAACTTGGTTATGGGGACGGAAAAAAGACAGCAAACCACAAGTGCTGGCTATGTAAAGTTTCAACGCACTGGACAGATCAGTGTTCAAAGTTCATGGCAATGAGTCCTAGCGACCATTTAAGAGCCGTTAGAGAAAATCATGGATGTTTTAGCTGCCTCAAGCGAGCTGGCCAAGATCATAATGTGTCAAATTGCTTCCGCCAACGTCAGTGCAACAAGATAACGGAAGCCAATGCAAGTGTTTTCATCACCCATTGATACACACTGGGAGTACAACGAATTCAGCGTCCACCGTGGCGATCTCATCTGTTGCTAACAACGGCAAAACAATGTCGCCAACCGTCCTGGTAGATATCTTCGGATCAGTTAGAGCCAGCAAACAAGGAAATGCGCTCCTAGACTCCGGCGCACAAACCAGTCTGATACACTTATCGCTGGCAGAGGAACTACGTTTAAAGTGAGGAAGAAATGATGACTAAGATATTCCGTTTCCGTGCCAGGGCCCTAGAAAATAAAGCCAGTTACTTAATCACAGCCGTGGGGATACCTTACATAAGCAGTGACATCTCCAACATTATAAGTAAACGAAGTTGCAAAATTCCTTGGATTGAGAGAGGAAGAATTTCGATGAAGTAACAGGCCTGTTGACATCCTGATCGGGATCGATCACCCAAGATTACACACTGGGGAAACAAGGCAAAAGGTTAACCTTGTAGCAAGGCACTTGCCACTTGGCTGGGTAGTATTTGGAGCTACGCCCAGAGGATAGACCCATGTTCACCAAGTGCTTAATGTGAAACTATCAGCGCCCATCGACTTGGCTGACTTTGTCAGGTCCCTAGAAAATAAAGCCAGTTACTCAATCACAGCCGTGGGGATACCTTACATAAGCAGTGACATCTCCAACATTAAAGTAAACAAAGTTGCAAAATTCCTTGGATTGAGAGAGGAAGAATTTCAATGAAGTAACAGGCCTGTTGACATCCTGATCGGGACCGATCACCCAAGATTACACACTGGGGAAGCAAGGTAAAAGGCTAACCTCGTAGCAAGGCACTCACCACTTGGCTGGGTAGTATTTGGAGCTATGCCCAGAGGACACGCCCATGTACACCAAGTGCTTAATGTCAAACTATCAGTGCCCGTCGACATGGCTGACTTTTGGTCAACTGAGACAATGGGAGTAGCAGTCAAACCTTGCAATTGTGAGACTGCAAAGAATGTGATCATTGAATCATGCAACTTGTACTGTTCACTTATTGCGGAATCGATCACATAACGTATGATCTGTTGACCCTTTAATATACTGAAAATCCAGAGCTTTATAGCATGCGCTGTAGAGATGAATTTGGCTTGGAATTTAACTGGATCGGAGTGCTTAACCCTGTACTATGATTCTGTGGAGGAATTGGGGCGGCTGGCATGCTTTAAGTGTCTCTATTTTTGCTTTGAGCAGGAGTGACTTCAGAATCGAGTATGTAGCCTTTACTCTTTTTACGAAATAATAAAGTTTTTATTAAGAATTAATCGTGCAAAGAGACTTGCAACAATTTACAAATATTATTTACTACTGAAAAGACCTCTATTAATAAAAACTGATTTAAAACAACTTAGTAAATGGTTTGAACCCAGGAGTATCAGTAGTTCGTATTGTGTGATCGTCCAGGTGAGTGTGGTTCTGAAAAGAACTGTTGTTGGTGACTGACATTTTGACAACCTGAGCGGAAGTCATCTTCAGAGTCAAGTGAATAGTCCTTGTCAGTCGATGACGTTATAAGTCTGGTAGTTTGATACACGCTGGGGATTTTCGAGGCAAGATTGGGCCATTTCTTTCCCGCGAGGTCATGGGTCAGCGGTGTTTTTAGTAGGCTTTCTCAAAATTAAAAATGGCGGACGCAATTGTAAACAAATTCGAAACGACTGTTCTCTCTGCCTTGCAGCTGGCTCAAGATAAGCTGGTAAGTGCTGGAATGGAAAGTTCCCAAACAAATGAGGCTTTCCGTGAGTTAAAAATGCTGTTGTCTTCAGTTTCAAAAAAACATTTTGGAGGTATTCGACAACAACACAAGCACGTGCTTTTGGCAGCATTTCCCATGCTGACAAGTATTTCAAAAAGATGGTATAAAACATTCATGCGACGAATGATCCCGAGGTGTGGAGTGAAAAATCCCTGGAGAGTTATTGTTTCGGAAAATCTCAGCAGGGATCTCTTTGGTATAATTCAACAAATTGCTACCAGAAGCTCCTACGGGGTTACCACTCACAGTACAAGCAAGCGCATTGCAATGGTTTTCACCAGGGAAACGAAGGTGCGACGTCTCTTTTGTGAGATTATGGATTGTGAAATCGACGAAGAAAAATTCCTGAAGAGATCGGCAAGTGGTAAGAAGAAAGTGCAAGCTATAATCAATGAGGAAAAGGAATTTGGTGTGTCTTTTAATTGTACAACTGAGGAGATCACATTTGATTTCTTTTATGGAGTATGGAATGAATATGGCTGGCCTCAACATATTTAGGACTCATAGAAGACAATTACTCGAACAACTTTTATTCAGTGATTGTTTATTTTCTGCGCTAGCATCACTGCAAAATACATTTTTTCAACAGCTTAAATTGTGACGTGGGAACAATAAGAAGTTTATTTCCATATTTTTAATGTGTAAAATATATAACATTCATAATTTCACTGTTAACAAAATAAATTGAAAGTTTCAACGATTGACAGTTGCCCAACAATAAATAGGGAACAATAAATAAGTTTCTTTTCTTAGTCAAAATGTGTAAAATATGTAACATTGATTTCATAATGTGTTAACGAATGTTCAAGTTTCAACAGTTGACAATTGCCCAATAAATAGAGAACAATAAATAAGTTGACATAAGTGTTTTGATAATGTAGACATAACTTTGTTCTAAACAAGTACCAAAACTGTTTGATAAGTAATGTTTACATTAGACCCCTGGCATTAGCTGCTAAACTCTTAGCCTGAGCAGTCAGTTTACCTTGCTTTATACAATCATCAATGGTTTGCTGTATGGGATGACTGCAGAAAGTACATTTAGCCTCCCCTTGTGGTTTCTGATTTCCACAGTGGCAAAATGTGGCAGTGAAGCATTGTGCAGGGATATACTTATTCTTAGTGGGTGTGTGTTTCACCAAATCGCACCCATTTTCCCTAAGCCAGATAAGGGAGATGTATTCATGTCTGAATATCTGTACCCATCGCGTTGAATGGTGGGTGTTTCGTGCAAATCTGGCAAGAGAGACATGTTTAGATTCTCTGCCCTCCATTGTATTGACCCCAAGCCCCACACCAAGCTCCTGTTTAATTTGTTTAGTGTGAGCTGGCACACAGTGGCCAATAGTCCAAGTAGTTGGAGAGACTGATGAAAAGAGTGCACATGCCCTAAAGTAATTGTGTGTGACACCTGTCAAACTCATCACCTCTTCATCTGTCACTTTAATTCTACTGAATATAGACACAGAGTCCCTTAGGTTCACAGCAATAGTAGCAAACACATGCAAAGCAAAATTATGAACTGGTTGGTCATCTTCTAGTTGAAGAGCAGAAATCAGTGTCATGAATTGATGACACATTATCAAGGATTCTTTCCCTGTGAACCTGTACTCAAGGTCCTTGTTTTTCAAACGGCCATCACAGAACCACTTCCTCACTTTCTTAGCAAGTCTTGTGGCCTTTAGGGTAAACCTTACTGTTTCGTAATACCGTTTAAAGCAGCTTGAGGCAGGAGTGTCATTGACACTCTCACAGCTACTTACATTGGTACGTGCTAACACATATTTCAAGACCGTTGAATGCCACTGTTGCCATCCATTGTTTTTGACATGCAAGGGTTCCACCTTAACTTTATCAATTGCTTTTCCTAGCAAGGGGGGGGAATTCCTGTCGAGACTTTTTCTGTGCTATGAATGAAGTTACCTTCTGTCTAATGGTAGGTGGCTTGAGGTGTGAACTGGAACTGCTAAGCTCTTGTTTCTTTTTAGCTACGGCACCTGCTACTGCAATTCTCTGTGCATAACCCCAAGGTTGCCATTTGTTTGAGGTTTTAACCCCAAAAGTGGCAGTAACATCACCAATATCATCTTTGTTGACATTAGCGAATGACGAGAAATATTTTGCAGAATTGGAGAGTTCACCGGCGAGAAATGCCAAGTATTTCATGTCATTCGGGAACATTTCAAAAGAGAATGATACTGTGATGTCTTTGCCATCAACATTTACAGAGAAGGTTTTCTTCTCTACTTCATTCATTTCGTGAGCTAGCTTACACACATAGCGTCTGATGGGTTCACAATCCTCTTTACAGTTCGCTCCTAGCAAAAGAAAATTTTCTTCATGGCTACAGACTCTGGGACCACAATTAAGAAAGCTCACTAACCAGCTTAAGGCTGTATCATCTTTGCCAAAGGGGGCCCCGTCCCCCCCTATAGCAACCTTAAAAGATCCCACCTCTTTGCCAAACCAGTTAAGTTTATCAACACGGTGCTTATTAACTTCTAAGTAGAACTGAGCTAGTCTCAAAAGCAATTCAGTGAGATTTCTATACTTCCCATCTACTTTGTCTGCATCATCCAAACCATTACACAGGGTTTCTCTCACATCATGTAAGGTGCCAATATTAATGGCATTTACCTTAGCCATCAATTGCTTGTAAGGCATGAGTTTTGGAATTAGGCAACTCTTCATAAATTTAACATGGCTTTTCCCTGTATTGTCTTCATTGCTGGTCATACTCAAAGATGACCTAATGCTGTTATACTTAGCTTTGCTGACAAGACCATCTTTATACAATACATTTACACTTCTGACAAAATTAACATCACTGCTTTCAAATTCTTTTACATTTTCATTTACAATGTTAGGAATAACTCTTTCTTTCAAAACAGGGGAAACTGAACACATCTTTCTGAGTTGATCTACAGGAGCACCTGTTATAACAGTTGCAAAAAGACCATCATAGGCTGGTTTCATGTTGTTTGGGCTTCCTCCGTGGATTTCCATGGCTGCCCGTCTAGTCTCATCTTTCTTTCTATTGGAGGTTCTTTTTGGGCCACTTATATCTCCTTTCTCAGAGAGGGTTGTTGGAGATTGTAGTCTCTTCTCAACAAGGGAAAAGGGAAATATATTTTCTTTCTTGGATTTCTTCTTTGCAATCTAATAAAGTAAATGACTCAATTCAACTCAAAGAGGTCACCAAAATATCAGTAAACAAGCCCAATTAATATTTATTTAAAAAACTAGCCAAATATTTGGAATCATTAGTCCTATCGTCCTCAGGTACATTACATATTTAATCATATACACAGTATCAAATATATGTAGCTGGGGAGAGATGGGGATGGGGGGGATTAGGGGGCCAAAATTTGTACCTTACAAATACAGGTTCTGAGGAAAACCCAAACATGGCATACCCACCATTGCACCAGCCCTCCTCCCTGTAAGTAATGGCCAGTCCCTTATGGGTATAATAAAGAGTTGTTCTTGTTGATGTAAGTACAATACAATACAATAATTTTATTAACTCTCCAAAGGGCTAGTCTGAGTTTATTCTGAAGTCACACACCTTGTTGTTTAACTCACTTGTGCCTCTATCCATAGAACTCACCTAAATGATAAAAAAAAATAATTTGTGAGTACGCATAAATAAATAAATCAGCACTTATCACCTCTGATCACCCTGTCTCCTGAATTGCCATAGGTATTTTGCCATTGTCCATGTTATTAAATGGTAATGACCATAATTGAAACAAAGGAAAATCAAAATTACACCAGTATTATGCAAGGCTTGAATGCTTTGATCACAAACATCAGTGCATTCAAGTCTTGCATAATGCCTTTCCTTAAGTTCAAGGTACTAGTTAACTTTGATTTTTTTTTTCTTTCCGAAGCAAGTATATTTAGCTTAATCTGGAGTGCACCAACCATAAGCTTTAGCAATGTACACACAAGACTTCTGTATATTGTCTTGTGGATAAGTAAATAAATGCTGGCAACAGTTATGCACACGATTTTAATTTATGAAATCAAGCTTGGCTATAACACTCTCTTACCCTATCTTGAAGACGTTTCAGTTTTGTCCGCTTCCTGCTCAGGTCGGTGGTTGTTTCTAGCATCTTTTTCACGATCTCATCCTGCTCCAATTTCTTTGCTGCCCTATATTTACCTATAGGGAATCGTGTATAAAAACTCATTCTACGTGCCATCATTTCCTCTCAAAGGCACACCACGTATGGAAGCTGAAAGGCAAAAGTAAAAAATGAGGTTTACATATTACAACTTTGCTGAACACTCGGGCGCAAATCCAAAATTTGGAAAAGAACAAATTCTTACCTTGGTAACGTTCTTCGCATTGTAGCTTTACTACGCTCAGAAAATTGGAACTCATCTACATTCTTTGAAGCCAAACATTGCCAAAAACCGTTTAGCTGTAGTCCTTTTCAGCAGTGATTGCTGTTGACTACAAAAGCACAGAATTGTCTACAGCTAAACCATAGCAATTTTGGTATCAAACGAAAGATCAAGCGACGAAGAAGCCAGAAAATTTGATGCCAGGCCGAAAAACATGACCCCCGGAGACTGGGAAGCTTTCAAAAAAACTTATTTCCAGTCTCTCGAGTTCAGAATGCGCGGCCAATATGGCGGCCCAAATTTTTTTGGCGCGTTTCTGTGGCCAGAAACGACGCAGAAAATCCCCAGCGTGGATAGTGATTGGTCAGTTAAGCCATGATGGTTTTGGCTGGAAGACTCATGTAAAGTTAGTCGTCAGTCATTGGTCGGTTTTGATCCGTCTTTTGTTAGTCAAATTGGTCTGTTAGAGTCCGTCTATTGTAAGTCAAAATTAAGTCGGTTTGTTAGAAGTCCATTTGTCAGTTTTGTTTTCGTCGCGGATAAGATGTTTGTAAGGTGCCGGTAGTTGTTGACATCTGTTAAGAGGCGTTTTTTCTAAGTTAGTGTACCAGCTTTCCAGAGTCAGTCGTTGAAAATAGTTTGTACTGTAGGTTAAGCATTGAGCAGAGTCCCAGTCAATGTTGTGGTTTGTCAGTTGATGATGCACAGCAATGTGATTGTTGACATCACCAATTCTTGTGGCTCGTTTGTGTTCAGTCAGTTTTGTGTTAAGGTTTCTGCCAGTCTCACCACTGTAGGAGGCCTGGCAGTCGGAGCATTCAATCTTGTAAACAGCTCCCTGTCTGTTGTTGGGTTCGTCTCGGTCTTTAACGTTGGTCAGCAAGTGCCGTAACGTAGTTGTAGGTTAGTGGGCTACACAGATGTTGTAGGGCTGTAAGCTCCGTGAGGTGGTCTCAGAAGTTCCCTTAATGTAAGGTCACTGTAGTAACAGGTGTCAGGTTCTTGTTCGTTGCGTCAGTTTCAGTAGGTCGGAAAATGTTTTGTCTAATAACGTCAGCGTTGTAGTTGTTTTTGATAAAAACATGTTCAAGGTATTTGCTGTCCGGTGTATCGCAAACTAGTTGCACTCGTCTCGTCAAATTCTTTATAGTTGTGGCTTTGTGTGAAGTCGGGTTGTAGGATGATTCGTCAAGTAATCTGTCGGTATGCGTCAGTTTTCTGTACACTGTTGTTCGCAGTTCGTTGTTGTCACCATTTACCAAACAGTCTAGAAAAGGAAGTTTACCATTTTCTTTGATTTCTTTGGTAAACTGAATGTCGGCGTTTTGTTCGTTAAGGTGGTCGTGGAAAGTGTTGATTTCGTCTTTGTGAACGCGGTAAAGGTGTTGTCAACATAGCGTAACCAGAGCAGTATTGTTTGTCGGCAAGTTGCAAGGGCACGTTCCTCTACGTGTTGCATCACAATTTCTGCGACAACAACAGAAACAGGCAACCCCATAGCTGTTCCATGCAACTGTTTGTAGTGTTTATCGTTGTACTGAAAGTAAGTCCATGTAAGGCAAGGGTTCAGTAAGTCCATAATGTCTTCTGTCCGTAACGGTAGTTTAACTGTGGATTGTTGTATAGCAGTCTCAGTACAGTGTACCGGTAATGCCAATTGAAGTGGAATACTGGTGAACAGTGATTTCACATCAAAAGACACAAGTTTGTAGTCGTCAGGTATCTGTACTGTCTTAATAGCATCAATAAAGTTCTCCGTCAATTGCAGTTTGCCTCTTGATTTGTCAGTTAGTGGTTGCAGTATGTTCGTCAAGTACTTAGACAGTTGATACGTAGGGGACCCAAAGAATGAGACTAGGTCGCATAGGTATACCAGGTTTGTGCAGTTTCGGTAGTCCATAAAGTTTAGGTGGCTGTGGTACAGAGCACCTCAGTCAATAGTAGCGCTGAGTGTCAAGAGCGTCAGTCTTTTTAAGTGTAAGTATTTTGCTGTTAAGTTGACGTTGAAGTGCTGGCGTCGGGTTGCGTTTAAGTTCTTCGTCAGTTTGTTTGTCGTTAACAAGTGCGTCCATTTTGTCAAAGTAGTCAGTTTTGTCCATAACAACAGTCATGACACTATGACATGCGTGATTCTTTCCATAAGTTAAACTTACCCAAGCCGCGTACCAACTATTTGGCTATAGTGGTGCCTTACTATG
The DNA here is from genome assembly GCA_022496165.2 of Catalaphyllia jardinei. Taxonomy (NCBI): domain Eukaryota; kingdom Metazoa; phylum Cnidaria; class Anthozoa; order Scleractinia; family Caryophylliidae; genus Catalaphyllia; species Catalaphyllia jardinei. The sequence goes on along the minus strand of CM042750.1, from coordinate 22,226,493 downwards.
GAATTCTCTTCCTGAAAATATTAGGGCGATTAGATCAATTGGGAATTATAAGCAAAACATCAACCGCGCACTTAAAACATCCGATTCCCACTCAGCAATCTTGTAAATCAGTTTTTATAGTTATTTTAATTTTTAAAAATAATTGTAATTAAAATACTATTAGTATAACTGAAGATTTTTAACCAAGTTTAAATAAAGATTTTACTTACTTACTAAAAAGCGATAAGTCACTTAAAAGGTTAGGATTGCGTTGAAATGCAAGATGTGAAGCGAACTCCTCGTTTAACTTGATTTATTTATAACGATGAAACAGATCTACAGGATAAATCACAATATACGTACGCTAAATGACGAGGACAATAAAGCTAAACGAAACAAACAGCAATGGACTTACGATAATAAGTTCAGTCCGCAAGTTATTTGTCCATGTGGAAGCGTTCGAGTGTCCCTACAACATGGCTGACTAAAACTGGTCAGCGGTCCTAACGAGTCCTCACGTAGATACGTGGTGTTTCTATCATAAAATGGTAGACTAAGTTCTATAAAGGCACGGTGGTCCCTTCAAGATGACTATAGAAAAGACAACAAGGCATTGAGGTCAGTTATTTTTATTATAAAGTTTACTAAAATTGAGGCTAAAATGTCTATTGACGTTTTTCTCAATACAAACCCTTTGCAACAAAACACCTGCATATGCTGAAAGGCGAGAGTCACGTTTTGGGTAATGAAAGTCGGTTGTTATGTAACAGAAGATGACGGCGGTAACTATGTCACAAAACTCTCACGCTATGCAAAAAATGTAATCATTGAATCACACAACTTGTACTGTTCACTTTTATTATGTGACAAATGAGAGCGATCACAATGTGGCATGGAATCGATCACGCAGCGAGTAATCTCAAGTGCTTAGCCATGTACTATGATTCTGTGGAGAAACTGGGATGGAATTCGAGCAGGGGTGACAAAACCCTTTGAACGTATGCAAATATATATTTGTTTGAAAGGTCAATTGTGAGGCCTTTTTTCCTTCGAGCTAGGCAAACAAAAATCTCTTTGATTACGAACCATGCAACCACGCTAAGCAGAGAATGTGAAATAAAATCTCTTACAACCCGGGCACTGAGTCAACTGTGAATCACCCAATCTCTATTGTTTCCAATCTTAATTGTTTCCGGGTAATGTTTTCTCGCAAAACGTTGTTGCTACATATTGTGTAATGTTTTTGTGAGCGCCAAAGCGTTAAAAGAGCGTGGTTTTAAGTTTTTAAACTTCTTGTTGCTTACTAAACCTGAATGTGCAGCTCTGGAAGATGTATTCGCACCCAACACCCGTTCATGGCCAGCCTTTAGAAATTCCAAAGTATCAGTTAGGAGGGAGCTCTAAAGAAAAACCTCTATGTGGGGTATAAATCTTTTCTTGAAGAAAACAATGTCTGAAAAATCATAAATTACAAAATATGCTTTAAGAAATTAGCTTACCTGGTAATGCCAACATTCAGATAATTTTGTAATCTAAACTGTCTGGCCAGTTCATACATTTGACAAGCTGGCACTGAGCATGTTTGTAAACTTCGGTGCTTCAACATCACATTACAACATTGTACAGCATTGGTCAACTGAAAACAACATAATTTGGTTAATAAGTACACTGTACATTATAAGCTAAGGTTACATGAAATTATATTGGTGTAGATAATTGCACAACAACAGATGACTATCAATATTAATTTTACGAACCTCTATTTAATGATGTCCCGACCAAAGTTGTAGTAAAATGTATGGAATAGAGCCTCTATATAATGAACCTCAATATAACGAATTCTTCTATATAACGAACATAATCCGGAAGCCCAAACGTAAAATCTACCTCGATATAACAAATTAAAATGTCAACATGTGACAGAAGATAAACACTAAACAGATCATGATCAACAGTTAACAAATCTTTTAATCCTGATGGTAAGTCAGATGTGAAAGACTGAGAATTCCTGCATTCCTCCTCGTGAATGGAGGACACATTTTTGAGGATGCTAGCCAAAACTGAAGAAACTCTTGATTATCATTGGTTTCAGTAATGTTTGGACCACAAGTGCATTGGGAAAGGTACAGTTATTAAAGGAAAAAATCTGGAAATGTTGGGTAAGTGCATATACCTGCCAACTTTTTCTGAGATATAAGCGTGAGATTTTTATCCTGGGAATGCCGGGATTTTTGAAGACGACACGATCATTTCCGAAGATTCTTGAAGAAGTCTGAAGTCTTCCGAAGAAGTCCAAAGTCTACCGAAGACATCCAAAGCCTTAGGATGCGTATAAACGCAAACTCGCTCCCAGTGCTTTTCATTTCAAAATTCAGAGATCGCGAGGAAGGTATTTTCATTTACTCATTTTTCACTTGGTTTTCGTCCCTTACATGGGTCTGAGTTAATATATTTTTGGAAATTGTGTCAAGCAAGCTGGCAACAACTCACATTTTTCAATCAGGCATGAGAAATTGGACTGCAGGCATGAGCCAGCGTGAGATCAAAGTTTTCAACTCGCAGGCATGAGAGTTGGCAGGTATAAGTGCAACATAACAACACTAAAGCCTGTTTCCTTGTTTACATTCGCCATTTCCACATGTCCCATAATCCTTTGGTGCTTGGGGGGGCAAGAGGAACAGCTGACCTTGTAAACGAGCATGGCCGCCCGCCAAGCAAACTCGGACCTATCGAAGTCTCATATGTATTTCGATGTTTCAAAGCTTGGGAAAGTGGATTTAAAACGATTAGCGTCTCAGTTAAATTGCTCTTCCACAATTTTGGGGAAAAAAGCTTTGGTAAGCATTGTTTGCAATGAGCTGAACATCTCAACTTGTGGCAACAACTCGACTGGGAAAAAGCGAAGCTGTATAGAGGTAGACGACGAGGAAACAACATGGCTTTCATACCTGCAGAAGCATCGGAACTAGGTAAAATCAATTTTTTCTCTTCCCGAGAACATTGATATTCAGGATGTGAAACGTTTTTTGATTGGCAGTGGTTTCAAGGACGAGGAAGTAAAGAAATACAAAACTCTTCGCTTGTGGCAGCATAAGCAAGGAGTTCACTCTCTGAGGTATACGTGCTTGTTAATGTCTTTATTAATTGCTACTGCAAAATTAAGGTCGAGTGATATATGAATGTCATGAATATTATACAACAATTACGTATCTTCACTTCATGTATTCTTTGTTCTCACACGCTGTTCAAAACTTCAATCTGTTGAAGTTCGGCAACATTTGGGATAAGAAAAATCTGAGTTTTTTGTGTATTAAGATTTGAATTCAGTCATGAAAGGTAATTAATGCAAGTGCAGCCATAACACTACTTGAACAGAGACCTGAAAAAATGTTCAGGCTCTGAGCAGGATTCGAACCCACGACCTCTGTGATGCCCAACTGAACTATCAAAGCCACATGAGAGCGGTGGTATATGGGTTAGCCCTTTATATGGGGATGTTTAGACTTGGCCCAAGTACAGTAAAGATGAAAGTAATTTGTCCCATAGCAGCAATTGAGTGATAACGGTTATTAATGCAAGGCCATCACACTACTTGAAGAGAGACCTGAAAAAGTTGTGTTACGGCTGCACTTGCATTAATGACCAATATCACTCAATTGCTGCTATGGGACAAATTACTTTCATCTTTACTGTACTTGGGCCAAGTCTAAACATCCCCATATAAAGGGCTAACCCATATACGACTGCTCTCATGTGGCTTTGATAGCTCAGTTGGGAGAGCACTGCACCGGCATCGCAGAGGTCGTGGGTTCGAATACCACTCAGAGCTTGAAAATTTTTTTCAGGTCTCTGTTCAAGTAGTGTTACAGCCACACTCGCATTAAGGACCGTTATCCAACTTTGTTCCCAGGGTCTCTCTTCTCTGCCTCCCTTGGTTGTTGGAAGAAATACCCTGGTTGCGGCTGGTCACGTGATCATCTATCCATCGAAAACCGCAGGGTGGGTAGTCAGGCAAATTTGGTCGAGAGGATAATAAAATACCATCCGGGGGAAGGTGAAGTTGAACAATTGTTGGTTTCAAAATGGCGCTTGCGTTTCTGAACTGTGTTCAGAAGGCGCTACTTTCAGCTGGCTATGATGATATAATTTTGAAAGTGAAACAAGTAATTTGCCTGGAAAGTCTTTATTTAAAGAAAGATTTAGTTGCTGTTCTTCCTACCGGCTACGGGAAATCCTTAGTTTTCCAAGTTCTGCCTCGATTGTTGAGGGAAAAAGAGGAAAGAGATACATTTGCAACAACGCCGGTAACAAAGTCAGTAGTTTTAGTTGTTTCACTTTTGAACGCTTTATTGTATGACCAGATTTCTAAATTAAGAGCGAGAGGTGTGGAAGCAGCGGTGCTAGGGGTAAAGAAAGCAAACGACGCTGATTCGCCAGTTATTTCCCAGTGGGAAGGAGCTTGTGAAAGTATCACCCAGGCCGGGAACAAGATTGTTTTTTGTCACCCGGAGACTTTTTTATCTTGTACTGATGGACTGGAAGTTCTACAAAGCAGTGTTTATTTGTCAGCTGTCAAAGCAGTCGAAGTAGATGAAGCTCACTGCATCCTTGAATGGTGAGCAAATTTCAGAAACTTTTTAAAGTTGATAGTCTAGATGATAACTTACATGTAAAAATAATGTTGCCATATTCGTTTAAGCTTAAATTTAAGCTTATCTCAAATTAACCTCAATGCTTTATTCTTTTGCCAATTTATGAAACAGCATGAAAAATAAAATTAGTTGTTCATCCCAGAGCTATATTTACCACATTTATTTTCCCATGGATAAACTACACATTGACTCGTAGCTAATATATGAACACTGACGAGTTGATAAAAAAATCAGTTTACTGTCCATTGATCATCGCTGGTACCCGGGGGAACTTGCAGATAAAAAGGATCGGGATGCCCATCGGAAATGTTGAAAAGAATCCCTAAGATGTACTAAGATTCTGCTTTATGGGCAGGGCTTGAATTTTTTCTCCCTAAGAGGAAGCAATTCTAAAACAACATATCTCCTTCAGATTGCAATGAAATGTAGCTCTGAATTTTTAAAAAAATACTGCATGAGCCTTAGGTGAGTGCTGTTTAGAAAATTATCAGAGACTAATTTATTTTAGTGTATATATTGAGAAAGTATTTATAATTATTATGCATACAGACAAGTGCAAATTAAAAGGTTAGTGATACATTTGCTTGCTCTGAAGTAATTTCCTCAGTTGTATATTAAATATATCGATTTTTAAAACAGGAGAGATGACTTCAGACCAGACTATGGGAAGTTAGGTGTCCTGGCTGCCCTTTTCCCACATGCTCCTGTAGCAGCCCTTACAGCAACAGCAACTAAAAGTGATAGACAGACCATTTGTAGCACTTTATGCCTGAGGAGTCCTAATCTGGTCATTGGAAATCTCGACCGCTCAAACATTGTTTATGCTTAAGTATTTCAAGAGCGAAGTGACAATGAAGCATATGCTAACATTCTTGAGCCTATTGCTAAATCTGTTGGAGCAGGGTAGGAAATACCCATTAACCTTAATCTACCTCTCCCTGCCTTGGTGTGGAAGGGCTTACAGGTTATTTGAAAGCATTTTAAATGAGAAGCATTATGATCCACTAGAAGGACCATTCATCCCGGAAAATCACTTATTTGGGCAATTTTGTACCCCTCAAACAGAGAAAATGAAGGAAGCAATTTTAAAGCAACTTTGCAAACCAGAAACCAAATATCGAGTTGTTTTTGCCACCATGGCCATGGGAATGGGTGTGGACATTCCGAGTGTAAGGCAGGTAGTCCACATAGGTCTTCCCAGATCAGTAAGGGAATATTATCAGGAATCTGGTCGTGCCCAGAGGGACAACAAAAAGTCATGGGCCACTTTGTACTATAACAACCATGACATAGCCTCACCACATGAGACAGTACTGTAGGAGTATTGATGTGTGTTTATGGAAACAACTGCTGCAGTTTTTAGATTCTCCCGCTCCAGTGCCTTGCAGTAGCCTTCATGATTGCTGTGATGTATGCAAATCTCACTGTAGTTTTAACGATTGCAAAGGTGATTTGATGTCTTATGACCAAAATGCATTTTCTGGTGCTATCATGTCAGCAGCTGCAGCTTGCTGTGATGATGAGTCTGACAGGATAACAGAAAATCTAGGACAATAGGTCATGTCTCTTAAAAAGGAGAGAAAATTTGCCAAACCGCGATCAGGCTGCCAGTGTCTTAACAGAGACATTTTACAAGAAATCGTATCTAAAAGAAAGGACATTACTTCCATATCATATCTAATGGCTAATTTCCCAGTTTTTTCAAAAGCAATTGCTGAGGTAATTTTAAAAACAATTTCCCAATGAACATTTACAATCATTTCTTTTATTTGGAGTAGCGAGTGCCTCAAGCTTTATGCTAACCCATAGAGATCAGAATACAGTAATGATGAAAATCATATGAATGTTGTGCCGCTTAGCACTATGAACACAAATAATAGAACAGAGAATTAACTCTGAACTGTAAATTTAAGTGCTAATTTAACCCATGTATGACCCACTGGGCATTAGCCCTAGTAAAGGGAATCAGGGAACCACACGAGGTAAAGAAAAAATCTTTTGACCTCGGTGGGAATCGAACCCATGACCTCCGGAATAGATCTACCATTACTCTGCCGACGCTCGAAGCATTCGCCTTTTTCACATCTTTTACATCTGCACAATCATTGATTGCGTTTTTTTTGTTGGCAATACTCAATAAAT
>CM042750.1:22206963-22215052 GCA_022496165.2 Catalaphyllia jardinei | reverse complement strand
GTGGTTATTATATGAAGAGGCTAGTGGAAAAAGGGATAAGTGACGATTTTGGTTGTTTCTGTTTCTCGCTCCATATTAGCTGAACTTTTGCATGCAGCCTTCATTTCAGTTGAAAAGCATTGCCCCATAATTTTTTTTGCTGTCTTGCTCTTCGTTTTCATTAAATAATGTATGAAAAAACCCTCAGTTTTCCAAGCGGCATTTTTTGCAGATATATTGTTGAATGAACAACAAAAGAAACCTTAAACACAATCAATGTTGTGCCGCGTAGCACTAACAACACAAATGATGTAACAGAGAATTAACTCTGAAGTGTAAATTTTAGTGCTAATATCGACCCCGACTTTCTCTGTCCGACCTTGTAACTCAGAGTAACGGTAGATCTAATCGGAGGTCATGGGTTCGATTCCCACCGAGGTCAAAAGACTTTTTCTTTACCTCGTGTGGTTCCCTGATTCCCTTTACTATGGCTCACGCCCAGTGGGTTATTCGTGGGTTAAATTAGCACTAAAATTTACACTTCAGAGTTAATTCTCTGTTACATCACTTAAGCACAATTAATTTGTTGAGCAGCAAACAGGCAGACTTTTTTTGTACTGTATGAAGTCAAAATCAAATCCCACAAAATCATGACTGTCTTTTAAGTCACAGGAAAATAGCATAGGAGTGGGAATCTGAGAACGGATTTATCTTTGTGTCTTTGTAATTGAATTGCTGTTTTTACTCACTTGGCTATTGTGACATTTGCTTTTGGTGCACAAAGCATCTATTGTCATGGACTTAGTTCGGTAACACAAATTCAGAGCTTACCTGTTAATTAAGCAAAGTTTGCTTGTTATTTCCACCGATATTCAATGCTTATTCGAGGAGTATTTACACCCACTCGGTAGGTGATTTGGCATCATTAAGCCTTTGACCTTCAATGGGTCACCAGCGTGCTTCAAAGAACCAAGGTGTGTTTTGTTCTGGGATCATGGTTTAAGTGACTTGATTTAGGTATCAGTACATGCAATAGATTTCAAAAGTCAAGCTTGTTTTCCTTGGCCTCACACTGCACTAACCCTAACGTATCCAAAGAGCTAACCCTAACACTAAGTGCTAGTACTAAACCTAAGCAATAGCCATAACCCTAAGCAATAACCTTAATCCTCAGTGCTAGCCCTAACCCTAAGCAATAATCCTAACTCTGAACGTTAACTCTTAGCTCGACCCATAACCATGACCCCAAACACTAGCCCTAACCTTGTTCAGTAACCCTAACCTTCAACGCTAACCCTAGTTTCGAGCAGTAACCTTAACCCTAACTCTAATGATACTTGGAACTCTTAACCCTAAGGGTTAAAGTTAGCATTTGAAAAAATTAAAACTAAAACAACGCTAATAAAAAAACAAATTGGCATGCGAAGTTTGGAGCTGATCTTGCCATGTTCGATTTTAGCAAAAAATATAGGGCACGTTCTTGCATGTGGCCTTTTTATTGAGCTTACATGTTTTGTGAAATAACGGTTTTTACCTGAAATCAACGTTTGAAGGTTACATGTTGCAAAATATCAATATTTTGCTGGATTGTAATTGAATGTTTCAAAGCGTGAAACAACGCGGAGAAAAGTTGGTCGGTTTCGGTAAGTCGAAAATGGTAGTAAGCAATGTTCTGTTAACAGAAGTTTTTCCTTTGAAGTTTTCCATCGTTTTCAAGACATCGCATAATTGTTATTTATGCAAAAATCCACTTGGTTTTTCCTAGTGGCATACCTTTTTTGCATAGTTACAGTATTTCATGAAAACGAAGAGCAAGCCAGCAAAAAGAATAACAGGGCAATTTTTTTCAACTGAAATGGCTGCATGCCACTGGCCTACCATGTTCATTTGAATGTCCAACATTATATCGGTCTTGTAACTTACCGGTAATTGTAGTGGGTCATTATAACCACTCTATACCAGCTGATTCCAAAGTCATGGTATCAACAAACTGCCCAATCATCGGTGAACAAGTTGCTGTCAAATGTTGTGGCCCAATAGGTTACCATAGCAACAATTTGACCTGCTAAAACACCTTTGATTTTAGCTTTAAGCGCTTATAACTCAAAAATGAGCTCGGTGACCCCCATTTTTTATTACCGAATTGTAATCAACATGATAGGATGCAACTTTTTGCAAAGTTTGAAAAAATTCTGTGAAGGGGATTCAGAGCCACCTTAAATTTTCGAAAAGTTAAGGTGGCTCTGAGCCCCCTTTGCAGAATTTTTTTAAACTTTGCAAAAAATTGCATCTTATTATGCTGATTACAATTCGAAAATACAAAATGGGGGTCACAGAGCTCGTTTTTGAGTTGTAAGCCTTTAATGTTAAACTTAAGGGTATTTTTAGCAGGTCATATTATTGCTATGGCAACCTATTGTGCCACAAAATTAACAGCAACGTGTTGACTAAATGATTGGCCAGTTTGTTGATATCATGATTTTGGCATTAACCAGTAAAGAGTGGTTATAATGACCCATTAAACTGTAACTCTTGGAAAGTAGAGGAAACTGTTTTCAGCCACCTTAAGCACTACAATTAAGTTACAAGACCGATATAATGTTGGACATTCAAATTAGCAATTTAAAACATAGGCTATGTAATTTGTAAGCAAAACAGTGAAAGCTATACTGAGTGTCAACTTAAGTTTGGCAGGGTGCGGGATGACAGTAAAAATGGAAGTGGGAAATGGTAGGATATGGGATATAAATACTTCAGCAGGATGCAGGATAGTTTTAAAATTGACAATGGGAAAGTGTGGGGTAAAAAAAAAACAGAAAATCATATGATAATGATGTAACATTGAGAACTGCAACTTGAAGGAGGTGAAATGGGGAGAAAAATTCCAATTATGGTGAGATTGAGGGATTGAATTGAAGTGGAGGTAGGATGCAGGATTGAGAAAGGCTATGTTGGACCCTCTATATTCTGTTTGTCAGCGAACTGGGAATATTGGCTGATATGACCTAACCTTGGTGTAATATACACAGAAAAGTGAAAAAACATATTTACTATTTAATATAGCTCTCACATTGAACAATAACTGATATATGAATTATATCTTTTGCATGATATGAAATTACTCTTTTCATAATGTTTTAAATGAGGAAAATGTACAAATGTAATCGGGGGTTATTGAGGCATTTTAAGGGTTGTAAGAGTGCAGTGTCCTTGGGTTTTTTTTTTAAATAAATCTATTGTAAAAATAGTCCTGTTGTGTGACTCTCGGATATGACAGCTCATCATGTACCTGAACTTGAACCCAATCTGTAGCAAACAAAGGGCCGGTACAAAACATGGACCCCGCAATCTGGACCCCTTCTGGACCCCCTTCTGGACCCCTTCCTGATCCTCTTTTGGACCCCCTTCTGGACCCCTCTTTTTATCTTTCTTTTTTTTTCAGCTTTTTTCTTGAAAGATGTTTATGCCTACTTAATCAGTGAAGTGCAGAAAAATGTGAAGAATGAAGTTTTTTCTAGAAAATACTGGCTCCTGATTAAAAAAATTAACTCAGAACATAACATGATGAAGTCTATTAAATCTGTGAGCTGAAATTTAAGAAATTAAATTGTAGAATAGTAGCGGCCACACTAGGAGAGTTAACAGGGTTTATTTTTTGGGGTTAGGGTTAAAATTACCAAATAACTCAAGTCAGTATATGGTTAGTTATTCCGAAATGACTGGATGATATTTTAACATGTATGAGTGGTGGCTCTAAAATAGGTTATGAAGTAGGTGAACTTTAGGTACATTTCTTAAAGAAAATTCAAGATTGGATTCTAAAACCCAAAAACGGATTTTGCGTTTCTTTACTTAACAGATTAATCCAAGATCACTGGGATCATGGTCATCAAAGAAACCGAAGAATCTTCACCCAGAGTGGATTCTTCGGTTCCTTTGATGCACTATGATACGAGTGATCTGGGATTAATCTGATTAGTAAAGAAACGCGAAATCCGTTTTCAGATTATTTCAGATTTAAGAATCGAATCTTAGATTTTCTGAAAGAAACTCACCCTAAATTGTCAAAATGACGAAATTTGAGATCTACGGGCTTTGATTTTCTTGATTCTTTTTCGCCGTTTTCATTTCCTTCAGTCTCTATTCCTTCTCTTGCGCACTATACATGAATTCCCAAGGCAGGTCTTTCGAACATGATGTAGTAGTCAGAGTCTTGGCATTAGGAAATCACCAGGAATCCTACCATGCTTGAATTTTATACCCGGGCTTTTTATTCTGAGCACCTCTGATTGAACATCAAGTCCTTTCACTAAGAAATTTGCATGTTCTTTTATTTATGACAAAAGGAAACAATCGCTTCCGAGCATCTGTAACAATACTGAAGCATGACTTATGGCATCTAGAAACTGGGAAATGCTATCGGTCCACAGCTATGTTTGGAAAATTGCACTACATTTATTGTAATGAAGCTCTCCAGAACCTCTAATTTCATCGGATCTTGTCAGCACGAAGTTAACACAAATAGAAGGAAGGTAGGAGGGACCGAGGGAAGATGTGACAGTCAATGTCCTACCTATACTGAGAAAATGACTTTACTGAGTTAAAACGGGGGTCTGGAAGGGGTTTCAGGAGGGGGTCCAGAAGGAGTCCAGATGGGGTCCAGTGGGAGGGTCCACGTTTTGTATTGACCCACGAACAAAGCAAGCCCAGGTTTTTTTCTGTGGGCAAAATTCTAATGGTTTTGGATTCCAGTGAATTTCATATTTAAGGAGTTTAACCCTCCACCACATGTTAATGTTGGCACCACTGATGTTAGCAGCACTGTTAAAATCATTACCCACCCATTGAAACCACCAACAGGTAACAGAGAAAACGTGTTCTTGTCCCTGGGACTATAACAACTATGTATTCCACTAAACGTTCTATAGTCTACAGACATGTATTTGCACTAACCACTGCTTTTGCAATAGAATATAATGAAGCCAGTCTGTGCTAGTTTAAGTTCTATGTAACTGTCAGAAGAGTGAACCTCACTTAAGTGTTAAAATCTTCCATATTTTTTTATTTCTTTTTCTAGGTAGTGAACCAAATGTCATTCCCTTTAACTTTGACATTAGGAAAACATTTCCATCTGATTTGGTATATCTTGTTCCCAACAGGTGAGCCACATATTTAGTACATATTATAGTCTTTAAGTATAGTATGTTCTTGTAATCAAGTAACTACAACATAACAACAACAACATTTATTTGCACTGCACTGAAAAGTTACTTAGTGGACCACTGAATAAAGATTTAAAAAAAGTAAGTGAAGGACTAAATTAGCTTATCAGTAATTTAGTTAATGAGGGTATCGTCGGTGGCCCTCTTACTTTGTGAACTGAATCCCGGAATTGTGGAGTTCACTATCCAAGCTGTGTGATTACATTTGCTCAAAAAGCGAGTACCTTTGTCCTTGAGTAAATAACTCCCTGTGTCCAATTATGGCTGGTAGCTAGACATTGCCACAGATCAAGGTCATTGATACCTCAGTATTGCGTTGCGCATTCCCACTGCACACGATTGTCACATCATTAGCGTGCGCCAATGAGCACGTCCACTTACATAATGTAAGAGATTTCCCACAGTGAAACCAAGGCTCATTTTCTCTTAAACGAGAACAGTGACCTATATTTTTTAATGCATAATAATAGTGTGCATGTCATCCTCTTTAATTAAAAAAAATAGAAAAATTTTATCATAAGGAAAAAGGGATATAAACGAAAGTTTGCACAAAACCCTTACTCTAGGATGCAAATTATAACCAAGAAAATAATGACGACAAACGCTTTACGTCCTTTTGGACAAATTTTGATATTGTTCCATATGCTCAAGACTTTCTGCCTGTCAAGTTTTCTATCAAGTATTACTTTAATAAACTATTCTTCCAGCTACCACAAAATGTAACGTGGACCGATGAACAAAATGCATGATTACCATGAATGCAGGCATAAATGGGCTATGATTGGCCCATCATATCTCCTTTGTGAGCATGGTGACCTTTCTTTTTTATTGTATTTTTCGAAACATTGCTTGGTAGGGAACATTCAAAGAAAGTTTGAAAAAAATTCCTCGCAATCTTTTATTTATGAGGAATCACCTTAACAGAAGCAGATCAGGGGCCTGGGTACAAAACCTTAGAATTCTCGAACAAGCATGGGGACACCCTGATTTTTCAACCTCATTTGATTTTAGATCAAACAGACATTTCAAAAAATATAGATTTTCTATGTTTTGAAAATAATTTAAAATTTAAAAGCATCAGCACCATACAAGCAATATAGTCTGCCTGGTAACCATAGCAACCCTCTCCTGTTGCTGTTTACCTTGGTGTTAGTTTCCGAATTGTCCATAGCTCCTTTACTTAAGCTCAGTGCCATCCTTCATTTTGCTATCTTTTGTATGAAAGAGTTAAGAGGCCACTTTTTTAAAGTAGAAATACCAGATGTTCTATGTTGAGAAACTTCACCGTAGCTTCCAAATTTGAAGGAATGGGTGTAGGTTTCACTGATTGTAGCACCTTACAAAGCATGGGGATGCCCTCTTTTTATTGCATTTTTGGAGTACCATTATTATGGTCAATAAATGGACAAAGTTTGAAAAGAAAATTGTGTTAGCTCCTATTTTGGGGGAATGACCTGAAAGAGAGGCTTTCATGGTTTGCACATATCTCTAAATCAAAATACTTTTGTTCACTTATCAAATTTATGGCTTTAAAAACCCCACTCAAGTGTAGTTCAGTAATCACATCCTATAGGTATTTAGTCATGTCAGAATGATGGATGACCAAATTCTCAGTGGATTTTACTGACACTGCCAACTGTTGAATTTAGGGTTGACCTGCATGATTTAATCTACAGTTGATGTCTTTATGGCTATTTGCATGTAAAATTAGCAGTAACTTGCTTACGATTGGTGCACAAACAATGAAAAGATGCAGCCTTTAATTACCAAAAGTGTGCACAGGCCAATAAATAAAATACAGACATATTGTGTCAAACTATGAACCCTTCCTTTTACTTCCTTTTACAAGCACTCAGCCCAAGGTGGTTCAACTAGACAATGTCATTTTGTTGGAAAAATATGAAGTACATGATTACTTAATAGTTAGATGAGAAGTCATTCAGAAGGCAACTCAACAAGCTTTTCCATGCATTATCATGTTATTTAGTTAATATATTTCTGATTTATGAACAATTTAGACACTACCGTGAGCCTGGAATCCTTTTCCAAACAGCAACAGTAATGAGAACCATCATTTTTGTGGCCAGAAGACACTTAAATGATGAAGAGCTCTTTGTCAAGTAAGACTAACATAGGTGGATTGTAGACTGTAGATTACATGGGGAATAAAACAAAACATTGAGGGTATGATCATGCAGGGATGAGTTGTGTGTCATGAGTAGCATTGTAGCATATGCTTCAGCACTAACTGCTGCTTTTTCATGTAAACTTTCATGTTAATATTTTATTTTTTCCCTATGAATTTTTGAACAAAGAAGAGGTTCCACACATATCAGCAACATTTCCATTAAAAGAGATTTTGTCCAAACATTTTCCTAAAAATTATTTTATAGCTGAAAAAGTTATGACCCAAATCTTGCCACAGACGAGTGTGCCTGGAATAACAACAGAGCCAGTTGATCAGCTAGAAGTATTTTCATTCCCCCCCCCCCAAGAGGGTACTCACCCACAATACCAGAGGTTCCTAGAAAGGGGTATAATATTTTGAATGTATGAAAGCTCATGAAAATTATCAGCAGTGAACAAAACTAGGGTGAACAAAAGTCACTAACTCCTTAGGGAAACAACAACATGAACTGTTGACTGGCACATGATCAGGCCATGCTCCTTGAAACTGCTGCAAATTTACTAACCAGTTGGTGTAAAGCAAACATTTTCTTTGCAGTGTTTTCCAGTTTTGAGGTGGGAGGTATAACAAAAACAGTTGGGAAACATGGGAAACAGTTATTTTTGTTTCCCCTCCACCTCGATGTTTCCCTCAGTTTCACCTCAGGAAACATTGAGGATCTCTGGAAACAAAACTCACTGTTTCCCTTGGGGCCAGTCAT
>CM042750.1:22186963-22199463 GCA_022496165.2 Catalaphyllia jardinei | reverse complement strand
TTCATGTGCTCTGATTGGGTACAAAAATAGGGACAGTCATTACATGTACCTCCAAGGATTGTACTAGATTTTTAGTACACATTTTTCATTAATTAAGTACCTGATAGCTATGTTGCAGGCCTAGAATCATTTGATCCATCATTGCTTTACACTGCAATGTGACATAATACTGCACCACTTCTTTCACAAACACGCTGCGGTCTTTGATTGGGATTATCGTTGGTAGTCCATCAATCTCAAATCTCCACTCACATTCTTGTAGAATTTTGTCAAATTCCTCTTGTTTCTCTGCTTCCAGCAACTACAATGAAAAATTAGACACAGCCACACAATAAGCCCCTGGGATATACAGGGAGGGAGGAGGGGGAGGTTGGATCCATCCAATAATTTCAAGAGGCATCTTCTTGCTATTTGGGGGTGTGATATTGTTTGTTTTATGCTCTGATGACTCCATACAGATCCTTCTGATTTTGCCTTGGTTCCAAAGACTCTCTACATGGTCAGGAGTCAAGACAATGTGTAAATTTCAGAATACGTATACGTCAGAATCACATGACATTTTACATCACAAATTTCAAGTGCATAAAAAACCCTGTAATATCCTGGCCCTAAACCTGAAGCAAATTAATAGCAAGTAAATGTATATTATTTATAACAATGCTGGTACAATCAAAGTAATTCTTTCTGTAATTATCACTTAGTCGAATACAAAATAGCATGACAGGCACGTCCAATTACCTTCAACAATGAAGATTGCACAGCTAAATTTGGAACCTCTTCGATGGTGGGATTGCACTTTTCCAAGCCACCTGAGATGTACTGGCAAATAGTTGGACTGAATATCCTGGTTGGCTCACCCCCTTGCATTATGATGGTGGACAGCATTAAGCCAACAGTAAAATAGTCATTTTCCCTGAAGGCTTTCATGTTGAAACGAATCACATAGCCCTTGGGGGTAGCTAAAAAGGTACAACATTATAAGAAAATCAAAGTTAATTCACTGCATATCAAAGACACAGTGAACCATATTTGTAACAGAGTTCAAGGCTGTTATGGCATAGATGTATTCGGCTAACGTGTTTATATCCTTGTTGCCACCCAATTCATATCATGTGATGATTCATTTGGGAGGTTACAATTGTGCAACTTGTCACACGCAACTGAGCGCACTGAAGTATGTACAAGCAGAACAATTATATCCTCCGAAATGAATCGTTACAAGATCTGCATTGGGTGGCAACAGTGATATAAACACGTTAGCTGAAACCCTCTTGCTGTGGATTTCACATGCAAGTGTCCCCTTTGGGAGAAAAGTAAATATTTTTGGGTGCTATCCACTGGCTTGGTATTACACTGTAAAATGTAAATCTACTGTCAGTGTTTGTTCCAGAAAATATCCATACCTATGTTTGGTTTGTGAAAACTCCAGTTTAGCTTCATGCATTCCTCTAAAATATTTGGCTTCAGAGACCCCCCCCCCCCCCTTTCACCTTCCCAATTTTTTTATGAGTATCGATATTTCCTAGAACCACACTTAAAAGAAGCAAATGCAGAAACTCTCTTATTGGTCCTCCCAAATCAATGGCATCCTCTTCTGCCTCGAAGCTGGTAAATGTTACCTCTAGCAAACTTTTAGCATCTGCAAATTTCCTTCTCTTGAAATGGGGTGCAGCAGTTTCCCAAACTGATAATCTACTTACAACTATGTTTCGGGGTAGGCCATTAACATGTTGACTGACATGAATTTTTATGTCTTTGATGAGTTGCTCTTCAGAGATTTCCTCGGCAAAGGCAGGACCTGGCTGTTGGTTATCATCTTCATGTTGTTGAAGACTTTCCTTGATAACCTCATCGATTGCTTCTGACTCAGTGAGCCCAATAGGTCTACAGTATTTCAGATTAAAAACCAAATAACATTACATTACAGGGTATACTGGTGAAAAAGGATAACTGGATTATGAATTATGTATTGTGATGTTGTAAATGCTTGCCATGTAAAAGTGTAAGGTGGTGTGGAATGCAACTGATAAGAGATTTAATTGTGATCACCAAACCTTTTATGTAACTGGGACCAAACTAGGCATTATTTAGGGGCAGTTACACAATATTAGAAGGCAACATTTGCATTTGTAAGTTATGTAACATTAATATGTTTGTATTTAAAAATGGCTACAAAAGGATTCAAAATAAATTGAAAAGATGTACAAAATGCAAGAAAAACCATGTAATCAGTTTTATACAATCATTTTGCTATAGCGAAGATATTTGTTTACAAACATTGTTTTTGTCATTTAAATGTTGAAAACGTTAAACAAAAGAACTCTTTGTTTCAGCAGCCAATGGTTCTCTGGTTGGCATATTAATAACAATAGGTGACGTCACTGATATCTTTGCTATAACGGTGGCTTTGTTCACGTGCTCAATGTAGAGGATATTTCTTCAATCAGTGTATACTTGACTGTTACCTACATGTAGCACTTAATTAAGCATTTAAACCAACTGCAAATAAACTATCACTTAATGTCAAGAAAACTAACTATATAATTTACCAGAAGCGCTTAAATTACGACGTCAATATTAAAATTCTTGATAGCCGTGTAAATAAACATTTTAACCTTGAACGTAAAGAATATGTCAAATATCTAGGGGTCATGATTGACTACCATCTTTCGTGGAAACATATCAACTATGTTGCGCTAAAAATTAGTAGAAACATCGGGATATCTAAATTAAGACATTTTGTTCCTCCTAAGACACTTTTCGGGATTTACAATTTATTAATCTTCCCTTATCTTTCTTATGGCCTCGTTGCCTGGGGCC
This sequence comes from Catalaphyllia jardinei, assembly GCA_022496165.2. Taxonomy (NCBI): domain Eukaryota; kingdom Metazoa; phylum Cnidaria; class Anthozoa; order Scleractinia; family Caryophylliidae; genus Catalaphyllia; species Catalaphyllia jardinei. The sequence continues at coordinate 22,196,643 of CM042750.1, read as the reverse complement.
AGGCTGCAAAAACTCATTTGGAGAAACTCCTTACATTACAAAAGAGAGCTGTGCGCCTAATTAACTTCGCACCTTTCCGCTCCCATGCCATCCCTTACTTTCTTCACTCTAATATTATGCCTATTACAATGCTCTATTTTAAGCTTTCTTCGATGTTAATGTTTGATGTTTACAATAACACTGCCCCTCATAATATTTCACGTCTCTTTATTCCTACTCAACAAATCCACTCTTACTGCACTCGCTCCTCCTCTTCTGGAAATTATTACATAAGCCACTCCAGAGAGGGAGGGGGTTTCCCCTCTTGCTATGGCATCAGGCCACAGAGGGGGTTTCCCTATCATGATGTCATCCCATAGAGGTGGTATCTCCCTTTTCAAGGGGGTATTCCCCTTTCCATGACATCAGCCCACAGAGGGGGTATCCCCCTTTCATGACGTCAGCACCAGCAGAGGAAGGGGGTTTGGGTGGTGGCCATCTTGAATCCATTCATTTTGCACCCACTTGCTCCACCCTAGCTCCATCACCTTTAACCTCCTTGTGCCACCTGGTGATGTCACGGTGACGTCGCGTTTTCTCAAACTTTTAATGGTGGCCATTTTGAATAAATTAAAAAGGAAGGTCAATCAGGCTAATTTGACAGCTATACTACTACTGTTGTTGTATCTAGTCTTGATTTTTAGGTCAACCAAATAAGGAAAATAACTTATAGAACAGGGTATTAAAGATTGACCTATTCTAAAAAATTGACTACCTGGTACAGTGTAAATAATTCAGAAGTTATAAATAACAAATGAAATAGTGCCAAAAAGGTCAATTATTTAGCAGATGTTTTGGGTCTGGCCCTTCTTTTGTGAAATGTTAGCTGAAATTATTTTGTTTGGTTTTGATTTCAGTTATCGCTTGAACCCATCCTCCAAGCTACCAGATTGGTATACTCCTGTCAACTTGATAGAAGATAAGCGTCGCTGGAATGCAGATTAATTAAGGATTTAGAAACCTTATTAGCAAGTCCATTTGCAGAGCAATGCTACCTGGTTCAAGACCAAATACCAACAATGGTCTTTTAAATAAAGTCCACGTACTTTCACAAGACTGCAGTGTTCTTAATAGACTTTTTTGACAAATGCTATGTGTACAGCTGCCCCTTCCCTAAAACAAAAATCAGAGAGGGATGTCTGTGGTTTACCGTTGATAATTGTGTTCAAAGCCCATGTGACTTTTTCAGGAATGTGTGGAAAATAAATGATTGGTTATTTCCCTTACATCATAACATCACTTAAATAGCAAAATTTGATAGGCTTTCAATTTCACGGGCTTTGCAATCGGAGCCTTCTCAACAGAATCTTTCACTTTCATTCGTGACAACATGTGAGATTTTGACTGTGAGTTCCTGCATCCTCTGTGGCTTAGGCATTGTAAAAAATACAGATAAAAATCTTGTTGATGGTCAAAGGGGTAATTCTTTGAAAGTCTTTGGAGTGTAAAGTCAAAATCAATTCCACATACATTTGTAGGAATTGTCTGTGTGCGCTGAAGAAACATGCTTCTAAGCATTTTTCTTGCTCGCTGTGAAGCGAAGAAATTTTAGAAATGTTGCAAACTCTCTGTAAAGCAGGACGGAACTCCCTCACATCGACCACCATATTGAAAATCTGCCTCAACAGACATGTGAGCCTCGGAAGTTTTGGTCAGCGTGAATAACTTGCAATAATTTATGCAAAAATATTCCTGAACACGACTATCAACAGTAAATCACAGGCATCCTCTTGGACTTTTTTTTAAGAGGAGGGGCAGCTGTACACAGGCTAATACTACTGAGGCCTCAATGAAACTGTTTGCTTTAATTATTTCTGAAATTTAATTTCAGAAGCTCAACCTTCCAGTAGTTAAGTGGTGTACCATCCACGTGTGGAGCAGATTCCCCCTCGTCAATCTTTACAAACTTCAGAGCAGAAATTTACAATAGCAGCATCCAGCAACTTCACTTCTGTCATAAAAAATGTTCTGGATAAACACAATGCACAGAAAAACATAGTGCCTTGTAAAAAGTTGCTGATGATGGCTCCAGTTTCACTTGTGTTAACCAACTCTGACATGTTGAGACCAATGCAGCAATTAATCCCAAACAAACAGCACACTTTTCCAGATCTTACAATAGTACCTCAAACATTCTTAACTGTTTTTTTGGTCAGCTCTACTCTCTTGTGTGATCAACCTGACAGTTCAGCAATTATTTAAAGTTGCATACTTTCCTTAGTAAAGTTCTCTATGGAAAATATCTTGAAGTTATTTGTTATAGAATTTTCTTGAAAGCATGCAGGTTACTGGGTTTTTTTGGTTTTGCGAGGTTTTTTATTTCTCACAACATTAACAATTACACTAAAACTTACATAACACAAACTACACATTTGCGTATCTACACATTACAATCTGCATACTGTGATAAAATCTAAACATTACATAGAACCAGTTTACAGTACTCTACTTACAGCCTTAAGTGCGATGTTCACATACGCTTTTTACATTGATTATAATTAATACCTATTATTATTTAACTCTGGTATATTTGTTATTTCATATACATATTATGGCATAACCTACTTACACATTACGCTACTTGAGGACTTACATTAATACTGTTATTACTTACGGAAAAGAAAAGAAAAAACTCGCTGCAAAATTACTTCATAGGCAGGCCTTAACTGGTGAGGAAGAATTTCCACTTCTGTCGAAATTCCCCCTCACCATTCACCGTGGCAGCAATGTATTTTTCTATTTCCATTTTATCTTGCACTGATGAGATAAAATCGCTAAAAACGAATATAGTATAATTTAGCGCGTTGATGTATAGAAATTATTTGTCTAGCATTATGAGATGATTGAGGGTCAAGCGGTGCGTACAGGGACGAATAACGCCAAATAATACCTCTGGTTCGGAGAGAAGTATATTTGCAAAGAAGATGCTTGCGGGCAGCTAATAAACAAGTGGTGTATGTTTTGACTATCAGAGGGACAGAAAGGGCAGGACGGGGAGGCAACCCTCTTCATTTTGTATGGAATACTGTTCGTGGCTAAAATGTTGTGTATAATTTTGTGCTGGAATATTGCCAATTTAACTTCTTTTGTGGCTTTGAACGGTAGAAGATAAATTTTATTTAAATTCTCCTTTGCGATACCGTGCGATAAGAGGTTTTTTTCCCTGGTGGGAGGAGGAAGATTTTCGAGGGTTAACAGTTTGTCATATATCTTGCACGTTATAGTACAGATTGGCGGCAAGGGTGTAGTGGAGTCGCCTGAGTTAGCGTGAGGCAACCTTGTTCCCAGGGTCTACTCCGCTTTCAAGACCTTCTCCGCGCTCAGCCGCCATCTTGAAAGCGAAGTAGACCCTGGGAACGAGGTTGAGCGTGAGGGAGCTTCTTCCAACTTCGGGGGATCGCGGATACAAGGCCATGATATTGTAAAAAGTTGCAAGTTAACGTATATTTATTACGTAAGGCAAAAAAAAACAGGAAGCAATTTTGCTGCTCGTCAGAAACGTCTGAAATTTTCTTTATCCCTGCTCGGTGCCAATGAGTCATATATACCATTTTTTTTTCAATCGTAATGAATTTGTTGTTCCATATTATCTGAGACAATATTTCGGTCTTGCTGTGAGGTGTCGTAGACACAATTTCTTGCCAATGATGAATAATTTGTTTGTAAAATTCCGGAAGATGGCCAGTAAGATTAAGAAGGTTGTAGTCGTAATTACATTGAAAGAGGTCAGTGCCACCAACAGAAGAGAGGAACGATTTTGGAATATACTCCCACGAAGCGTCTGAGGAGGAGCACAGCCGTTTTACCCAAGTTAGTTTCAAAGCCTCATCGAAAAGAACAAAATCTTTCATGCCAAGACCGCCATCTGCTTTATTCTTGATGAGGGTTTTCTTTTTATCTTGGCGAGTTTTTGCTTCCAGATAAAATCGAACACTATTTTATTAACCTCTGTCGCAAAGTTTTTTGGAGTCTCCATAACGCTGGAGATTAATACAAGTTTGGAGAGGGCTAATGTTTTAACAATATTTATTCTACCGCCTATAGATAGGTCTCTTCGGGACCAGACACTTAAGGTTTTCTTTAGGGAACTTAATTTGTCAAAGAAATTTTTCTTATAGGACAGTTCAATATTGTAAGTAAAATGCAGCCCGAGCGCATAAACAGGATCGCCGCTAATTTGGAGGTTGCAAATTGCGTCTTTCCTATGACGCATAGAGCCAAGCCATAGCATTTCTGATTTTCCCTGATTTATTTCCAGGCCAGAGCACTTTTCAAACGATGACAGTAACTTAAATAAATTAGAAACTGACTGGACATCGGCAAGAATAGCAGTTGTGTCGTCAGCGTATTGCGTGAGATTGACCTCTTCCAATCTCGTCCCCAGGGCCTTCTCCTCGACGATTTTCAAATTGGCGGATCGTCGGGAGGAATATGTATACCCTTGATGTCGTTTGACCGTCTTATACTTTGAGCAAGAAGCTCCATAGTAATAACAAAGAGTATGCCCCACAATCCTGACGGACACCCCGTTCTAAGTAGAAGAGTTTAGAGGCAACGCCATTGTTAACGACGTAAACTAGAGATGTCTTTGTAGAAAACACTGATCCATTGCCGAAGATCTGGTCCGAAGTTGAAAGATTCAAGGCATTTTTGGATGAAGTCCCATTCAATTGAGTCAAAAGCTTTTTCGAAATCTAAGAAAACAGCTATACCTGGAATATTTTTTATTTTAGTGAAGTCCATTGTATCTGCTATTAGTCTAATACTTTCTCCAATGGATCTACCCTTTACATAGCCGGACTGACAAGGATATATTATGCTTGGCAAACTGCTTGGCAAGATCTTTTCTAAGCGAGAAGGAGCTGGGCACGATGGAGTGAAGACGCATCGCGTTGAGCTCCGTGCTAAGCAAGAGTTTATCGATTTAAAATAAGCCTTTACTTCTTATTACACACACTGCATGTCTGGTAGAAGACATCGGTCAGGAAAGATTGTGGGAAAAGCAGAAAAAGAAGAGAGAAAAAGAAAAACTAGCCTGCGAGAAAAAGAAGAGACAACGAAGGAAGAGTCAGCCATGAGTGACGCCATTCTTGAAGAGCTGAAATCCCTTCCGAGCGACCTCACACAACAAATGCAGAAAATTAGTGATGAACTAGCAACCTTTCAAGGCACCACTGACACCCAACTTGCCAAAATTGAAAGTGTTATTTCAAAGATTGATGAAATTGACAACTTAAAGCCGAAAGAAACTAGAGAAGCTTGAAGAAGAAGTCGCTCACATCACAGGTGTCCCAAACTCACGATTCGAGGAATCGATCAAATATTAATGATTTTTAATTTATGTACGCGTATCGAGTGAAACGTGACTGACTTAAGTGCGCGGTGTTGTGTTACACATTGGGCCGTTGAGAATTTGAGCGCTCCACAAGTCATTGTATGGAATTTATGATAACGAAGGATAAAATCACGCAATAAAATAAAATGTCACTTTTTTGAATGAAATTAAGTAAACAAACTCACCTTGCCTGATTTCTGTTGTCCATTTTGCCTGTTTCGTCGTTTTTGGGGGGTTTTCAGGTGTTTGTCGTAGCTTTCTATAAACGAAGTCAAGGCTGGACACTGCTGTTTCGTATGGCGTTCCAGCACTGCCAAAATTCAAACTTTGCCCTTCATTCACGCATACCATCATTCACTGATAACATTCAAATATTCAATTGAAACATACAAATCTTCACTTAGAACATCCAAGTCAGGAGTTTAAAATCCACTCACAACATTCAAACATAGCTCCGAACATTCAATCAATCGAGTGAAACATTTGGACATGTACTTTAAACATGCGGTTATTCAATTCAAACTCTCATTTCGGACATTCGACTTTCAATTCGGCATTCCATTCAAACATTCGATTAGTCAATTGGGACATGCAATACGGATATTCAATGGAAACATTCAATTCGAACATTCGAATCGAATATTCAACATTCTATTCCAGATTCAATTCAAACATTCGATACCAACATTCAATTAGAACGTTCGCTTCGAACATTCAATTCGAACATTCAATTCGAACATTCAATATGAACATTCAATTCGAATATTCAATTCGAACATTCACTGTTCGAACACTCAATTCGAACATCCAATTCCAACATTCTGTTTTGTTATATTTTATTTTTTGGCTAGTGATCTGCAGATATTTGTACTGTACGATCCACTAGGGGTGATCGATGTTGACATCGCTGATTTTACGCGACTGCTACATGGTGCAGAAATAAAAATTTCTGCCCCCTCACACATGTAGTATGTTCCCAAACGATAGCGAATATGATTTTATCGATCAATTTCGGTCGCTAAAATTATGCAATCGTGTTTACTTTCACGGGAGAAAATTAAATTGAAAATTCACAAAGTGAGTGGTTATGAGGTCAGGACAACGGGATATTGTGGGAGATACATAAATATGTAAAATGGGGTTGACAGGCCTACACGACTCCTACGGTTCGTGGCATTTATAGAATTGCGGTTTTCGTTTAGGTCTCTCCACCTTTTTCTCGCTTCATCCCGGCTTGTTTGTGAAGAGCACTTCATATTGTGTTATAAGGAGAAATTGGAGCCGTTAGATCGTGGTATGGCAAATTTTAAGAGGTCAAAGGTCTGTATGATTTCTGCTGTCACGGTTATCTGCCTGTCGCTTCGTTGAGTTTGACACCTCTATAAATTGCCATGTGCTAGTGCATTGTTTTTACTCATTTCTATTGCAAGATATGTTTTCAAATCTCCAAGTTTTGCTTTTGAGGCACAAAATATGACGTTTACCGTGAATGTGTTGCTTGCTTGCAATCAAAATGTGGCACCGGGCCCGGGCTGTGATTAGAACTGTTTGCAAGTACAGTAGGTAGATTCTTATCACGGGTATCATATTCGCGCCCTCCTACGTTACTGTTTGGAGACGCCGTAGCTTTAATTCCAGAAAGCTATACGCTTGTACAAAGAAATCGTCATGTTTTTCTTGCATTATCTGATCGAGTTTTTGTTTCTGGAGTTCGATGTATAGGCTTCTTTCTCCTTTGATAGTTCTAGTACCACAGGATTTAAACTGAACTCTTTACGCGCCCGTCTGTTGACTGTGTTGCGTGTTATATATGCCTCTTTTATCCTTATAACATAATATGAAGTGCTCTTCACAAACAAGCCGGGATGAAGCGAGAAAAAGGTCGAGAGACCTAAACGAAAACCGCAATTCTATAAATGCCACGAACCGTAGGAGTCGTGTAGGCCTGTCAACCCCATTTTACATATTTATGTATCTCCCACAATATCCCGTTTTCCTGACCTCATAACCACTCACTTTGTGAATTTTCAATTTAATTTTCTCCCGTGAAAGTAAACACGATTGCATAATTTTAGCGACCGAAATTGATCGATAAAATCATATTCGCTATCGTTTGGGAACATACTACATGTGTGAGGGGGGCAGAAATTTTTATTTCTGCACCATGTAGCAGTCGCGTAAAATCAGCGATGTCAACATCGATCACCCCTAGTGGATCGTACAGTACAAATATCTGCAGATCACTAGCCAAAAAATAAAATATAACAAAACAGAAAGAATATAGTTCATAAATGCAAACTATAGATAGGGATAAATGAAATCTTACCTGATCTAAATCGTTGGAAAAGTCACCGAAAACGCTGAAAAATTTCGTAAGCCACACGTGCAACCTCTGGATCTGACTTCTTTCTTTCCCGCCTTTCGAGTACCGAACGTCCTGGATGATGGTCGGATGACCCTGGGAACCACTGAATTGATTGTTTTGATTGAATGTTGGAATTGAATGTTCGAATTGAATGTTCGGATTGCAAGGTCGGGTTGAATGTTCGGATTGCATGTTCGAATTGAGTGTTCGAACAGTGAATGTTCGAATTGAGTGTTCGAACAGTGAATGTTCGAATTGAATATTCGAATTGAATGTTCATATTGAATGTTCGAATTGAATGTTCGAAGCGAACGTTCTAATTGAATGTTTAGATTGAATGTTGGTATCGAATGTTTGAATTGAATCTGGAATAGAATGTTAAAAATTCGATTCGAATGTTCGAATTGAATGTTTCCATTGAATATTCGTATTGCATGTCCCAATTGACTAATCGAATGTTTGAATGGAATGCCGAATTGAAAGTCGAATGTCGGCAATGAGGGTTTGAATTGAATAACCGCATGTTTAAAGTACATGTCCAAATGTTGTAAGTAAATTTTGCATGCCTGCTTTGAATGTTTCACTCGATTGATTGAATGTTCGGAGCTATGTTTGAATGTTGTGAGTGGATTTTAAACTCCTGACTTGAATATTCTAAGTGAAGATTTGTATGTTTCAATTGAATATTTGAATGTTATCAGTGAATGATGGTATGCGTGAATGAAGGGCAAAGTTTGAATTTTGGCGGTGTTGGAACGCCATAGTATCGGAAGACCTGAACCGCGAGGCCGTTTTTTCCCCGAAATTCGACTCCGCTGCTCGATTTTTCCCTCCAACGCAAAGAAGGATAGTCCATTGGTCCCCTTTTTCGGTCGGCTTGGAAATATCTTAAAACTTTCCGCTCCAATTCGAACGATTTTTGCTTCACTGCTGGAGGTTTCAACTTTCCGGCGTATCGTGTGACCATCCAATGAACTACAGCACAGTTTGAAATCAACATTAGCGACCGCTCCTGTGTGACAAATGCGACTTACCGGACGGGTGCACAGTTTCGGGAGAGGGTTGTATTTTAACATAAATTTTTTGACCGAAAAAGGGGACCAATGGACTATCCTTTTTTGCGTTGGAGGGAAAAATCGAGCAGCGGAGTCGAATTTCGGCGAAAAAACGGTCTCGCGGTCCAGGTCTTCCGAAACAGCAGTGTCCAGCCTTGACTTCGTCTATAGAAAGCTACAACAAACACCTGAAAACCCCCCAAAAACGACGAAACAGGCAAAGTGGACAACAGAAATCAGGTAAGGTGAGTTTATTTACTTAATTTCATTCAAAAAAGTGACATTTTATTTTATTGCGCGATTTTATCCTTCGTTATTATAAATTCCATACAATCCCTTGTAGAGCGCTCAAATTCTCAACGGCCCAATGTGTAACACAACACCTCGCACTTAAGTTAGTCACGTCTCACTCGATACGCGTACATAAATTAAATCATTAATATTTGATCGATTCCTCGAATCGTGAGTTTGGGACGCCTGTGCTCACATGAAGCAATCGGTGAACGTAACGTTGAATGAAACGAGAAACCTTTTTCAAGAATGTAATGTGGAGCTGCAAAGAAGAGTGGAATGCTTGGAAAGATATTCCAGAGACTTTAATATCCGTGTGATCGGTGTGGCTGAACAGGATGGTGAAGATTATTTATTAATTATACGAAACTATCTCACACTTCTTGGCTTTAAAGAAGACCTTGGCGAAATTGAGAATGCTCACCTTACCGGAAGAAAACGCGAAGATAAACCGAGGAATATTATTGCCAAACGCTATAGCAGACCTTTTAAGCGGGTGCTACTCCCTTCGGGGCTAAACTTCAGAATACCCGTCCACTTATTAGCATCTTATTGAATAAGAATAGCAACTATTGTTATATTCCTCGTTCTTCAA
>CM042750.1:22148127-22173288 GCA_022496165.2 Catalaphyllia jardinei | reverse complement strand
CCTTAGAGCAAAAGCGATTTTGAAACGCTTAAACGATCTTCCATTGTTTGCTTAATGTATCTGTTCTTCGAGGAAGGACACCTCCACCCAGCATGCATATCCAATAGATCGCCCGGTATGCGCCTGCAAGCGGGATTCGACGCTGCACCAGACCTCATACTATGCGTGCCGTATTTGGCAACGTCATCAACAAAGGGCTGGATGTACTTCTTGAGTTCCTCCCTAAGAGTGGAAATAGACACGCCCTTGCTAGCGTGGAAGTACTCGCCTGATTTGGACCTAACAATACGACGAACAAGTGGAAACGATGGATTGGACTGCGACAAAACCTTAATAATTCGCTCAGTAATGGAAACTGGGCACGTAGATTTCCCAGACCTGACCAGACAAGAGGTGCGACCTTCCCGATACTGGTAATTTTGTCGCTTGGCGACAAAAATAGACATGTGGTCAGCCTTAATGGTCACATCCTGAAGGCAAAAACTGTTAATTGCATCAATACGAAAAAACCCATAAAAACCAACTAACAATACCAGCAAAAAACGAAGAGTGGCAAGAGAATTACTTGAAACATAAAATTCAGCAATTGCCTGCACCGTGTCTACGGATAAAGGCTCTTCCGGGGGAACAAGACGCGCTAATTTCCTTTTAGCGCCCTCAAGTGAAGATTTCACAAGGGGATGATTGACAGGACTTACTTCTAGCCCGGCCATAGAGTGGGCCCACTTAACGCCATAAACAACAGTTTCTATGGGGGGTACACCCGTATTGTTCGCAAGGCAAACGTTCGTAAGTTCTGTAATAAAAAGAGCGATGTGTAAGGGCTTTGCCGGAAGGACAGGGACACCAATCTTCGAGGACGCCCATCCGCGCCATCTCAACCAGCCTGACTTATACCTGGTTAAGGTAGAAGGGGCCCTAGATCCCAGCTGCAAATCAAGAAGGTCTGGAACCAAGCTGCGTAATAATGGGTCCTCCGAAGTTGCTGCATCGCTCCAAATCCCGGAAGTTAGAACATCTGAAAAACAATAACACGAGGTGAACGAAATGAAAACTGCAAGCTCATACAGAAGAGCAATATCGGTATCAGAAGAGGATATTCCAAAAGCGATGGTCGGCTGTGCGGCATTAATTAACTTACCCACACCTAATAAATTTGCAAACTGAAAAACCAGGTGGAACTACAGGCCAGGGGCCACTACAGGCCAAACAAATGCCTCATCGGGCCTAAAATTGGCCAAATCAGGCCTAAAGACATGCCACATAAGGCTAAAGACACACGCTAAATCAGGCTCGAAAATGCTCCGAATAAGCAAAACGGGCGCAATCAAAAAACGTGCAACGCCGGGCTCGAAAAATATGCCGCAAAAGCAAAGCAACTCACCTAAACTCTAAACGCAAAGCCAGCATCCTGAACTTCGGGCAACCACAAAAAACAGAAGGTCGAGATTTATAGATCTGCTTCCGACTGGGACCCTCCAGTAGCAGATCGCCAACCGCAGGCAGAACCAACACTTCCGTGACAAACAAGCTAAACCGAGAAGATCCATTACGCAAGAATGGCCAAAAATGAGCGGAGGGCCACTCGGGGATGATCAACGTCCCGCGGCCAGAGCACGACATGAGATGACGGACAGAATCGACGATTAGACTAACTGGGGGACAAATCCAGTTGTTTTCGGAGCTACAGTCTTGTGCCAAGGCGTCGACCCCACTACATCCGGGAGAGGCAAACTTCGAGTTAAACCGAGGGAGCTGTGCATTGTAATAGGTTGCAAAGCGGTCGAATGTATGAGGACCCCATTTAGCATCAAGGAGGCGGAAAACTGAAGGATTGACGCACCAATCGTCCTTGTCAACGAATCGGCTAAGGAGATCAGCCCTATCATTCTGCGACCTGGGGATCCACTGTGCTTCAAGGGTGATCCCGTTTGATAAACAAAAATAAAAAATGCTCATGGGAGGTGTACTTTGGAACTGCCAACAGAAACTATTCTTGCAGCTCCTTGATTGTCGGTGAAAACCTTTACTCTCTTCTGCCGCAGCTGCTCCGCACAGGACAACAGCACATAATAAATAGCTTTCAACTCGCGGAACTCTGATCCAGGTCTTCAGACGTGAACATACCGCTAGCCATTACGCCGTCCAAGGTGGTCGAAAAACCGCCAAAAGCGACATCACTAGCATCAGAGAAAACAACCGTCGACGAATCAGGGGGCGGACGAAGAGAAAAGCCGTTAAACGAGTCGATATTGTGATGTATATATGAAATAATTCATATTTGAACTGCGGTTATAGATGCAAGTGAAGTATGATCCTCGTAGTAAATTTTTCAATTTAAGCAATTGGAAAGAAGAAGCCTGAAAAAAAAAATCAGGGCTTCAACGGGTTTCGAACCCATGACCTCCGCGATACCGGTGCGATGCTCTACCAACTAAGCTATGAGATGGGAGCAAGCTATGAGGTGGGAGCAAGGTCAAATTATTGAGTTCATATTTTCCCGTGCAGTGAAGTTATGTGATGTATATATGAAATAATTCATATTTGAACTGCGGTTATAGATGCAAGTGAAGTATGATCCTTGCTTAAATTGAAAAATTTACTGCGACGATCATGCTTCACTTGCATCGAGTCGATATTGTTGTACCAAAATCTCAACTCTTCCAAAAGAGCCGGAGAAAACCGAAGGGTTTGGTCCCATGCTGATCGTGATTCAATTGCAAGGTACATTTGTCTGGTTAGAAGACGTGAAATGGGTCCCACTGCTAAGGCTACAGAAATTATAGAACCCAATTCTCGATACGAGGGCGACACATCTCCAATTGCAGAGCTTAAAAGACTCTTAAGCTTCTCCACCTTCCTTTCCGGAATATGAAAAGACATAGTAATAGTGTTGATCACCAAACCCAGCCATTCGCCTACCTGCATGGGATGCCAATGAGATTTTTCTTCATTCACAAAGAGACCTGCGGAGTTGAGCTCTTTCTTTTGGATCATGGCAGCTGCTGCGGCGGAACACTTATCCGGTTGGCTTCAGAGCCCATCGTCAAGATAGATATTGTAACCCATAGAGCACCAGCGACTGACTAACGGACGCAACAGTTTGGTGAAGCAAAAACAGGCGTTACTTAGGCCGAAGGGCAATACTGTGAAGGTAAAATATCTTAGCATGCCGCTAAACTGCCAAGAAAAACAGAGATACATCTGATGCTCCAAGCAGATATCGACATGGTGATACCCTGACTTGATGTCCCATGTAAAGAACCATTGCCCCTCCTCGAGAACTTGAGATAGGGAGCGAAGATCCTCGTACTTAAATTTAAACCTGACAAGGAAGCTGTTAACATGCCTGAGATCGATGACTAAGCGCAGCTTCTTCCCTTCAGCAACTGACAAGGGGTTAACGCAAAATGGCGGAACACTGTGCTCAACGATGCAACCGTTGGCTAAGAGCTCCGAGATTGCCTGCGTCACAAAATCAGGGTGCTGAAAGGCCGATCTATTATTAGCCAAAAAACATGAGGGCGGATATTCCGCGAAAGGAAGCCTGTACCCACGCCTGATGGTGTCGAGCACGAACTCAGGAGCGCATAAGGTGCTCTTCCAAAAGTCAATGGAGGCGCTCAAACGGCCCTTGACAGCACTGCTAGCCCTTTTAAAATTAAATTCGTCGTAACTACCCCCAAAAAAGGAAGAAAAATCGAACTTAACTGGATGCTGAAGAACGTCCTCTGAACTTGCATCCACGTCTAGTCAAGAATGGCGCGAGTCACTCTTCGGCGCAACAGAGGACTTAGAACAGAAGGCGCTCATATGGCCAAACTCCCCGCACTAAAAGAGAAACAACGCAAAATTAAAAATTAAAGTTCGGTATGCGATGGCGTTCACAACCCGAAGGATGGATACAAATTAACCACACACTTATATACCGTTATGCAAATAACTTTACACACAAGAGACATAACAGAACGCGTACTTAACGAGGACCACATTCCATACAGAACGTGCAGAAAGCAATTATCTGCTAAACTTCGTAACGCAGATAATTACACTGTCTACCATGTATTTGTTGACAGCGTTCCAAAAATAGCGATAGAACTCTGAAGTGGGGCCATCTGTACCTGCTGTTTTTTATTGCTTTCCAGCGTCATAAGCGCTCGTTTACATTCATCAAGTGACATAACACCTTCGCAAGTTTTTGCATCCTCTTCAGATAACGCATTTTCCGTATTAAAGAATTCAATAAACTCTGAGTCGTTTTTTGATGCATATATCTGTTTAAAAAAGCGCTCTTCCTCTTCAAGAATCTCTTTCGGGTCGGTTAATTGTGTGTGATCATTGATTTTTAAGGACGTAACATGTTTTTTCCTTTGGTTTGTTTTTTCTAAATTATAGAAATACTTACTTTTTTCGCCATGTTCATACCGTGGCGCTCTGCTGCGAATAATGATGGCACGCGTTTTGACGCTGGCTATTTTTGAAAGGTTGGTTTTTATTCTTCCTAACTCACTCGTTAGGGAATCGCTAGTAGTTCTATCGACTAGACCGCCACTCAACTCGCGCTCTGATTGGTTGTTTGAGCCCTAATTCTTATGCAAATAAGCCAAGATGGCGGCTGGTGTAGTTATCCGTATCCAAGATGGCGGAGCCTTAGTCTCCTTCCCCTATGATTTCATCCTCTAGTTCCCAACCCCCTCTGCCCTTCTATGACGTCTTTCCTGGACCGTAGTCCCCTCTAACCCCTTATCATCCTTCCAGTCCCCCTCCCCTCCCCTAGTTCCTAGTCCACCTGCGCTTCCCTAGTTCTCAGTCCCCTAGGCCTGGTCCCTAAGGACATCATTCTTATGAAGTCACATGACCCCTCACCTAGTTCAGTCCCTAGCAACCCTAATTTGCATATTCAAGATGGCGCCCTAAGAAGGTGGTAACCGTCGTTACTAGTCTACTAAGTGACACAAGTCTTATATTAGGACCATGTGGGACAACTTACTCTGTTACTTTAGTCACTGCGCATGCGCAGTGCATCCTGGTAAACCATCAGGTCACGGGATGTTTATATATAGGTCATGAAAAGTCCTCTGAACCCTGGGGAGATGGGATTCTGTCCCTTATAAGCGAAATAGTACAACACGCATGCGCAGTAACACAAACATTACAAATTTAGGGTGAAACAACATTTTATTGAGAAAAAATGAAAGATTACAAAGTTGTATGGTTATGTAAGTGAGAATCCAAGAAATACGGAGGTTATTTTCAACCAATCAGGAGTGGAATTAAGAGTGCAATGGATAGTATCCTCGACTGTCGCTCGAGAGATCGGGCTTCGGTTCCTCGCAAGGTTGTTTTTACAAAGCTAATAGACTGTTTATAAAAACGAAAAACATGAATTTATTAATAAAATAAAGAAAAATAAAAAAATAAAAAAATATATTACTTATGACCCTTGTAAGATTTCAACTCCTGACCTTTTGATTGTCACCGCAGGTTCAAAAACGTTGTAGTTAGTAGTATAGTAATTAGCGGTTCGAGCGCAGTTTCCATATTTTTTCTGTTCTGATTTTATGAGCGCAGTTTCCATATTTTTTTCTGTTCTGATTTTATGAGCGCAGTTTCCATATTTTTTTCTGTTCTGATTTTCTGAGCGCAGTTTTCTATATTGTTTTCTGTTCTGATTTTCTGAGCGCATTTTTCTATATTGTTTTCTGTTCTGATTTTTTGAGCGCATTTTTCTATTTTGTTTTTTGCGTTGGATTTTTGTGTTATATTTCTTAACTATTTTTCCAACAATTATTCAACTGCTGGGAAAACCAAACCAAAAAACCAAATGTTTAAACCGCATAATAAAATATTTACGAATCAAATGTTAAAGAAATAGATATAGGAATAAAATATTGGAAACTTGAAAACAAAACCTATGACCTAGGTCTGGTGCCACAACCCAGGATCAGACGGCTGAATCAAATATAGGAATAAAATATTGAAATCAAATGTGGAGCCAGACCAAAACCCGGGACATCACTCTGGAACCAAAACCTTGAATCATTATTGGGACCAATACTTATGTTATTGATATAACATATAATCATAATGGAACCAATCAAAAAGATCTTCAAAAACAACAGATGTGATCATTGCAATAAAAAATACGGACTGTTTCCTTTTAATTGTAAATGCGGTGGTAAGTTTTGTACTAAGCATAGGTATTCATTTATACATTATTGTGATTTTGATCATCTCTCTTCTGAACGTGATATGTTGAAAATACATCTTCCAAAAGTTGTAAAAGACAAAATTGCTAATCGGGTTTAAAACTTTAAAATAAAATATTTTATTAATATATAAAAAAATATAAATTATTTTCTATATATAATATATAATGAATCTGTTTAAAACAAAAAAATGTGATATTTGTAAAGAGAAATGTAAAAAATGTTATATTGAATGTTGGTGTGGTGATGATTTTTGTTTCATGAAGAAATGTTTGTTCAAACATATTCAATATTGTAAAAATTATGAGATGACTTTGAAAAGTAAAGGATTTTTTCCAATAAAACGAAAGCTAAGAATTGTAAAATTAAATTTAGAGAATACTGAATTATAATATCATATTATAATATAAGATGAATTGCAACACTAATATTCCTAATGAATTAAATAACATGGGAGAGTGTAATTGTCCTTTTTGTGATCAACAATTAGTAGAAGTTGACAAAGTGGTTGAACAATGTTGTAGTGAACAAGATGTGGAAATGGTATGAATACCTGTATGAATTGTGGTTTAGTTCATGGTTATGATTTTGTAACAAAGAACTTCAACTTCTATGACAAAATGTATTTGATACGACAAAAATCAATATATCATCGAAAATACCATATTGAAAATGTGATAAATAGTATATCTTATAAGAATGATGTCCAATTGACTTATAATCAAAGGAAGCAGATTCATAAAGTATTCATTGAGATTGATAGTGTTCTTCATAAGGTTAATGATGAGCGTAAACGGATGATTAGTATTAAATTTATTATAAAGCAATTATTCAAGATGATCGGGCTTCCTTACAAAGATATCCAAGTAACGAAGTCGAAGAGGACAATCAGATATTATAAAAAATTTTGGAAAAATGTTCTATCATTGGTTGGTGATAGAATCCAGTTGATAATTAACAAGTAAATTTTTCATCGTATTTACAAAGATACTTATCAATAATGGGACTGTTGTCTGTCACATAATCATCAATGTTCTTCATTGCATTATGAATTTGAGATGAATTATAATTTCCACTTCTCATCATATCTTTTATCTCATTCAGAAGATGTTGATAGCTTTGGTAAGCATAAGTACAATTTTGGATCTTAAGATCAAGGTTTTTATGTGACATCCAACCCTGAATCAAAAGTGCTGCTGTACTGATTGCAATCAAACTGATGCCACCAGTTGCTATACTACTTGCTAAACCTCCAGATGCAAATATGATGGATAATGAATTCCCCAATAATTTCCATTCTTTTAAACGTTTCAATGCCAGCTTGTAAGCCCAGCACTTTTTATGATATGTTTGGTAGTAAGATTTCAATTCATTTACCTGTTCTTCTGTTAATTCATGTGAAATATGATTCCAGTTGAATATGCTTTTTCCCAACTCTTTCATATATATTAGTTTATATATTTATATTCGAGGACCTATATACTTTATATAAAATGTACTTTGATTTAAACCTTCTAATTGGGGACTCCCACCACCCACGACCATCCCAGTATTATTTAATATTATTTCAACATGATCTGCCCGATTTTTATTAATGACAATTTCAAAGATGGCATTAATGGTAAATGGTAAAAAAGAATTACTATAAACCAGATAATTATTGAAAAGAATAATATTATTAGTATCATCATGAATTTGAAAATGTCCTCCATATCTAACATTATCAGTATAAATGATATGATACCAACCATCAAGTTTTATCCATAATTTTGTATTATTGTTTGGAACTAATTCAAACGGAAATGAAATTGATGGTTTCCATATGTGAGTTTGTGGAAATTTGACGGTCCTTTTTTTGTTGCAAGGTTTACTATCTTTTTAGAGTTCATATCGATTGGTACCTCATATTTGATGGAATCATTGTCATAATAATAAAGACGATCCCAAAGATTTACCGATACATTATTGACTTGACCTTTAACACCATAAACTGGGAAAGATGATGTTTTTTGATAATTGTATTATGCTTCTTGTGGTTGTTCCATTTATTTTTGAATTTATTTTGATCACTGATAGAGTTCCACTCGATGCATTTATCTCATCAATTGTAATACCATCTTCAACATACATTTCATAGACCATTGTGTAAGAACCTTTTGGTAAATGTACCAAATCAATTGAACATCTGGTGCTATAATAACCAATATTGGAATCATAATCAATCTTGAATTGAAGTCTTTTTGTTTACCAAATGAAAATTTTTATTCTGAACTCCAATTTTGTTAATGTCATCATCATCTTCTTTGAACTCATCATTGTCCATCACTCTTTTGAATACATTTTCTTTTTCAATTGACTCAATTGAATCATCTTCTGATTCTTTTATTTTCTTATCAATTATACCATCCATAATTGTATTATTATTAACAATTGCATTAGCGACAAATTTTACATTAGCAGCATATGTGGATTGGTAATCTTCTGGTTCTTTCAAATTAATTATATTTTGATTTCCCATATCTAAATTTCCAGCCATAGCCTCACTTCCATCTGTTAATAAGTAATCTATCTCAGAAATGAAACGGACTAAATAGTCTCGTGTACTTTTTAAAAGTTCAAAATTAACAGCTTTATTTTTTATTTGTTCATAATTTGGATTTTCTCCATCGTCTTCAACAATTGTTTTAACATTATCAATGAAATGTCCACCAGCATTTAAATCTGCATTCATTGCTACTGTGCCATCAACATTAATGAATTTGTCTGTATTTGCAGCATGTGGTATTTTAGCAATTTGAGAATCAACAAATGCTTTACTGACTAAACTGTTGTCATCAAAAATACCATCATAATAGGGTTCACAATTTTTTATTATATTTTGATTGAGATCAAAGTATTGTTTTCCATCTTCATCTTTTAATTTTATAAAATTTGAGTTCAAATATCCTTTATTAACAACACTTCTGAAATCTTTTATTATAACACTATATTCATCATCTGGTTGATGATCAGAGATATTGTTAACACTGAGAATATAATTGTTTTCCATATTTAGATCTCCAGACATTGGTCTGCTTCCATCTCTGGGAAGTAATGGTGTAGTATCTATATGGACTTTTGCTATTTCTCCATCGACGTAAGATTTACTGGCTTTATCAGCAATAGCAATGTTTTGTTGAGAGTTTTGAATGTCAACGTACTTCTTATTAGCAGCATTAGCGTATGCTACAGGATCACCTAAACCATCAATAAGATTGCCATTAAGATTCAAATTCTCAAAATAGAGAATCATATGATTATCAACAACATCACGGACATTAAAAATAGTATAGTCGAAACTTGTCGACTGTTTACCCTTAATCACTCTTGAATAAAATAAAAAAATTATATTTTTATTGTAATGAGAACCATAATATCTAATTTGGAATTTTATCCCATCATCTACTCCAACTCTTCCATCAGAAGTGAATTGAATAATTGATTTAGTATATTGATTGGATATTTTGTCACTATCGAATGTATTAATCGTATAATTACTATCACCATGAACATTAAAAATTATTGTATCATCAACAAGAAAATCACCAGCATCACCAATAACGAATATTTCAAAAACAGAGGTATAAGTACCACTCTCTAATTGATTACCTTTAATTTTTATACTGAACCATGCTTCTCCACTAAAACCAGTATCATCACCTTCTTTCTCAATTATATATGCATCATTATGCGCTTTATGATTTTGAAAAAATAGTCTAGCGATGTATTTGGTGGTGACCCTACAGTTAATTGACTCTTGTCACCAAAGTCTTTATAAAATCGAAAACTTGGTTGTAAATGATAATTATTTTGACTAACTTGTGTATGTTCTTTCAACACTTTTAAACTAACTGCATCATTATCGCCAGTAGACTCACCAATATTGGTTAATCGCTTCCCTTCAATATCATAATTACCATCATCTGTTAAATTGAATCCAACACCTGGTAACCCAGGTAGTCCACGTTTACCAATGGCTGATGATGATGAAGGTAAAAGCCCGTTTGAATAACTCATTTATATTAATAGATTATATTTTTTCATTGAAATTTTTGGTGGTGAATTTTCGCGGCTTATCGATATATACAAAGGAATATGGTTCTTTGGTTGCTTTTTCATAAGATTCTTTTGAAATACTGTTTTCACGGCAAATTAAACTCTTCTCATTAGCACTTGGAAACTCATAAATGGAGAAGTGAGAACAATTCAATCTGATGTCTTTTGGCGTCTTATAATAACTTTGACTCAGATAAATCACACTACAATTTTTATGTCTCCGTCGTATAAAATAGTGGATTAATGGGTTTCGTTTTTTATCACATACATAATCATCAAAAATGACGATTTTTTGTGAGTCAGAGTCAAGATCTTGAACTGGAATAATTTCATCATTTCTTGCTTCAATAACATCATAACCAACCTCATCACTTATCGACTGAAATACATCCATGAGATTCTGATACTTAGATTGTTCTAAATTTTTTGCATGCAGATAAACTTTATCAAAATAAAGCAGATTGTAGATCATATGCATTAATGTGTTTGTTTTCCCTGAACCACTTGGACCGCAAATCAGCATCCGAAAACATTGATGAGGCATGAAATCATATAGTTGTCTGAAGTTTGAGACCACATCGTCTTCAACATCATAATTCGGTATTCTCATTATATTATATTGGTATATTAATTCAACATGGTGTTCAACATGGTGTTCAACATGGTGTTCAACGTTGTTTTTTATATATGATATATTATTTTGTATGTAAAGTAATAATATAACAAAAATGAGTTTGCTTAAATGGAAAGAACTTGCAAAAAGTAAAACAAAATTAGGGAATAAAATCAATTATGTCCATGATCTAATCACACAACATAAAATCGGTCAACAGACAAGCCAAGAGTCATTTGCGAAGGTATTCAAACCAGTGACAAGTAAATTAGATGATGTAATTGACAGTAATTTGGATTTAAGGAAGCCTAAAAATAAAAAAAGACCACCAAAGAAAGATGAGCCTGGTATTGACTATATGCGTGAAGTCGATCCATATGAAGACATGGATGTAGAAGGTTTGATTAATTTTGGTGATTATGTACCACCCCAGCAAGAGAAACAAATAGTACCAAAACCACCAACATATGAGGAATCATTGGAGGATCTTTTGGAAGGGAAGAAGGAGATATATGTCGATCCCAAATATTTTCTGGAGCAGTCAACCGAACTAGAGCCACCACCTGAATATGATGATGATGAAGAAATTGATTATACAATAGCTGATGAAGATATAAATAGAGAAACGTTGGAGGAATTAGATCTAATGAACTATGAGAGTGTTGATAAGGTTCTCAATCAGCCGGAAATGACAAAACAAAACGCTGAAAAATATCTAAATAAAATATTAAAGAATGCGGAATTTAAGAGGAATCAGCTCAGAGGTTATAAGTCAGGTGTTACAAAAAGATACAATAAGGGGGAAATGTCGGAAGCTGAGAGGCAGTTGTTAAGTTAAACAAACGGTTAAACAATGCAAGAGCTGTATTGAATGAATACATAAAACATTATAATACTAAACTGAAAACAATGAAAGGTTCTGGGATCAAAGGCTGAAAAAGAAAACAGAGAGGTGGGAATGTTATGTTTTTCAACGATCCAAAACAACTTCTCAAGAAATTAGAATTGATCATTGGTGAAACCGTTGCAGGCAACACATCAATTAAGATGAGAAATACAAGAGTTAGTATATTGGACACATTATTGAGAATGTCAACAATAAATAGACCACAATATAATAAATTGTATAATCAGTATTTCAAAGCATAATTGTGTAAAGTTATTATATATACATGGATCGCGAGATTGTTTTATCATCATACAGCGTCAAAGATCAAGGAAACAACACTCCTCAGAATTTTATAACTAAATTCAACAGGCCTATAATATTGGATAGAAATTCCCAATATGTAGTTGGCTAGAACCGAATCATTAACATGTCATTCACATGGTTCAATGTAAATTCATCATACAACAATCAACTAATAAAGTACAGCTCTGATAACGGTTCAACATTTCACAACATCACTTTCCCAGCAGAAGTCTGGAACTATACTGACTTTGATACATACATCAAGGACATAACGAAGATTGTCAAAGATGGTGCTTATAATAATGAGTATCCTATCACTCTCGAATTTGATAATACAACATTTAGGGTTACAGTCACATTAGCCAAGAATTATCAACTTGATTTAACTGCAAGCAATTTCAATAAACTAATTGGGTTTAATAAAGAAATATTGAAAAATAAACAGAATATAGGACCAAAGGTGCCTAATCTCAGTCAAGATACAGACATTCTTAATATTCATTGCGACCTTATCAATGATTCACTTGTAGACAGTCAAGGTACAGACATCATTTATTCCTTCTCAACCAGAGTGCTTTAACCTAGTTACTCATTCACCATTGAACCACGAAGAGTTACATTCAATCCCACTAATGAGAATAGTATAAGTAGTATCAGGATATACATCACTGATGGAAAAAGAAGATTAATTAACCTGAATGGAGCTGATACATCTTTTTCATTAATTCTAAAAAGGATAGAATAATATAACATAATAGTATAATGAAACCATTTGAATTCACTAGGGTTTATCATCCAAAACTCGGTATTTTTGTAGATAAACATGTAGGATCAGGGATTATCGTTGATAATATTTTCAAACCAATGAAGAGTGCTGCGTCATCTGTTGTAAAAAAGTTCGCCAAGAAATCATGTGAGAAGGCATTAAAATCAGTAGGTGAAAGGGTAGGTAAAAAGACATCTGAGAAGTCGGGAGACCTGATAATGAAAAAGCTTAGGAATATGAGAATTGATGATGTAGGACAAAGAGCTAAAATAGTTCCACCACAGCAAAAAGAAAGTACTGTTATGTTAATCAATAGATTGATATCAGGATCAGGTTTGAAAAGGAGTAGAGTAAAAATTATGTAATATAATAATATAATGGCTTTCAGAACGAGTGAATACTTACAAAGGTATGAGTTGGTTCGATATCAATTAGATGATGTTATTCGGATCCCAGCTAATGGTCAACACCAACAAAAAAATGGGTACAAGTTTACGATTAATGACAGGTCTTCATACTACGATTGGTACAATGCTTATTTCGAGGTACAATTTCAGTTGCAAAGATTGGCTGATGGAGCACGCTATGTTGTTGCAGATCGTGCAGCAGTTATCAATGGAGCCCATTCATTGATTAACCATATTATGATAAAGAGTGCTGGTAAGATTGTGTATGATACTAATAATCTCCATAAAGTTACTTTTGTGAAGAACCTCCTCGAATATAGTGATGATTTTAGTCGTAGCGTTGCCAAAAACTCTCTTTGGTATGTGGATATAGATTCTACCTCTGCCGACACTAATACAGGTTATCAGGCTAGAAAACTTTTGATGACAGACGACAGATGACAGATGTTCTCAAAGATGTTAATGTAATCATACCTCTTAATCGTTACAGTTTCTTTGAAGAGTTGCATGAACGAATGCTAGTCCCAATGCAACTCGAGTTCAATATAGAGTTACAGAATGATGATGAATTAATATTTAAAGCAGCTGCTGCAGCTGCTGGTCGAGTGGTTGTTAATAGATTCTTACTATGGGTCCCAAGATTGTTACCAAAGGACAGCTTATTTGATAATTTTGTCAATTCCTTTATGAAAGAGAAGACTTGGACGTATAAAAGAGAATTGTATCAGGTTTCCGGACCAACACATAGCAGCGGGTTCTTCCAGATCTCCTCCAGCATTGATAATGTTATTGCCATCTTTTTATATCTACAACGAGCTAAAACAAACGAAGCAAATATGAATCCGTACCTCTTTGATACTTTCAAATTACATTCAGCCGACAACGTTGCTGCTAACCATCGCTATTTGACGACATGTAGATTGGAATACGGGAATGGAATATTCTATCCAGAAACCGAATACGATTCAGAATCAAAAGTAAGGATATTCAACGATTTGATGTCTTATGGTATGAGAAAGAATAATTACAACACCGGCACACAGCTCAACCTAGCTAATTACAACTCTCTTTATTCTCTCATATACTTTGATTTGTCCTTTCAAACAGAAAAAGTAACTAGAGACCCAAAGCAGTTGATATTCAGGTATAAACTCAATGCTAATACGTTAGACGATGATGCTTTTAGCGTACACGCTATCGTCCTATACGAAGAGACAGTCGTAATCAACAAGGTGGGAAATGAATTGGTTATAGTATAAAAACATTGATAAGAATGAGACCTTCTTAATTCAGATATGTTTTGTAATAGGAAATTATATAACATATATTATATACAAGAAATGACTCAACTTTTTGCAATAAATGTTAAACTATCAGAAAATCAGAAGAAGAATATTGGTGATGCTTATGGCAAAAGAGAAACAGTCGTCATGAGGCTAACTAATGACTCTCTTAATGGAAATGACACTCTACATGTCCCAGCTACAGTGAAGAAGAGATTGGAGAAGAATCGGAGATTGAATAAAGGTATGGACATCAAACTTTCCAAGACTAATATCAGAAAGCAAGTTGGTGGCAGTTTGTTGACTTCAACTCTGGCTCTTGCGCGTGCATTGGGACCAACTATTGCTAAAACAATGGGATTAGCAGCTTTAGCAGGGGCCTCCAGTGCAGGAGCACAACAAATTGTTAAAAAGATATCTGGAAAAGGAGTACAAAAAGGTGGTTTCCTCATTCCACAAAATAAGATTGACAAGCTTATTGCAAACAAACACCTACTAACTGTAAAACAGAAGAAAGATATATTAGACGCTCTTCAAACAGGTTCAGGTGTTCATATAAGACCAACAAAAAAACAATCAGGTGGTTGCCTTGGTACTTTACTTGCCAGTATTGGGATTCCAATGGTTTTAAAAGCTTTGACCGGAAGGGGTGCTCCTCAAATAGGACTTCCTCGCGTCCCTCGCTCCACTCCCAGTAAGGGTGGTAAAGGAGCTCCAAGAATAGGTGCATATAGGTCGCCACCGTTTTTTGGCAGTTGGGGTGACAACCAAGTTGGTATGGGAAAAAAAAAGACAAACAAAAAAAGGAAAGGGTCTACTATTAGGACCAAACAGCCCGTTCAATCAAATTCCACTTCTAGGAGCAATACTATGAAACCTAAATTTCATGAAGACATCCCATTAAGCAATCATGATCTGTTAAAATGGTGTAGATATCTCAACATCCCAATCAATGATGTTTTATCAAGAGATGGTAAGGTTCCACATAATGATAACCAAGCATTATTTATTTACAATCTTGAACCATCATATATGAGTGGAAGCCATTGGGTAGCTACTTATGTAAAAGATGGTGTGATAAATTATTTTGATAGTTTCGGAATGCCTCCTTTTCAAGAAATGGTAAATCATGCGAAAAGAAAGAATTTAACTCTGCTTCATCAAAATAATCAAATTCAAAATATAAATACAACCACATGTGGATACTTTTGTTTATACTTTTTGAATGAAATGAATAAGGGGAAGTCGTATCATGATTTATTAAACGTATTCAATATATATGATACAATGAAAAATGAAAGATTCATCAAATATTATTTCAAAAATATATAATTTATATATATAAATGGTAAAATCATATTGCGTAAAACAGAAGAAACAAACTGAATGCGTTCCAGGTAGTGAACGATATGCCAAAGCTAAAAATGGGCGTATGATGTTGAAATGCACTTGTGCTGAATGCGGGATAACAAAGACCAAATTCATCAAGAACAAGGGAAACTAATGGAGCCCTCACAAAATGGGGGCTTACTAGGAGAACAACTGCTTAAAAGTAGTGTTAAAAGTTTATTCAATCTTGGAAGAGTTCGTGCTGCAAAGGCTGTTAAATCAGATATAGTCAAACAAAAAATAAAAGAGACGGCTAACCAATATCTTGATCAAGCTTTGGATAGTTTCACATCAGACTTATCAAAAAAATTGGATCCAACACATAGTGGTAGTGGATTACCAATACCATTTCCATTTGTTGATTGGAAGAAAGCTTGGAATGTTGTCACTGCACCTGGATTGTTCAAAGGACCTGAAGTGAGTGCAAAAGAGGGTAGAGCTTTTGTTGCTAAATACAAGAGACAATATAAAGCTTACAAAGATGCTGGAGGTAGCAGATCATACAACTCATGGATTAAATGGAAAGGTTATGGTGGAGGGTTAGACATCCATAATGCCATTCTCAAGGTTGCACCTAAAAAGGGTTTTGTGATGCCTGGGCATAAATATACAGACCATGGAAACCCTCTTGAAGAGCAACTGAGTTATGATCCCAACACTGGTCAGATACTTGAGATATATCAACAACCAACAGGTAGAACAGATGCTGTCAGTATGCAGCATGATGTTGATTACTCAGTTTGCGGTAATAAACCAAAAAGGGATCAAGTGAAGTGCAAAAATGAGGCTGATCGTAAGATGGTCAAAGCTCTTGATGCTATTCCATGGAAAGATCGACAATGGGGTCATACTGTGGCTAGGAACGCTATAGCAGCTAAGTCAAAATTAGGCATGGGTGTTAAGAAACCAAAAAACGGGAAAAGCCGTCGAGTGAGGAAAACTGGCAAGAAAAATTAGCTGATGAGTTACATACACCCATAAAACGGAATTTCACTCGGCGGCGTGTAATCACAAATCATATCGATGAAATATGGGCAAGTGATTTGGTTGAAATGCAGCAGTTCAGTAAATGGAACAAAGGTTACCGATATCTTCTAATGGTTATTGATGTATTCAGCAAATATGGTTGGATCGTTCCATTGAAGGATAAGAAAGGTGAATCTGTCACTGAAGCATTCAAAACAATATTCAAGGAAGGCAGAAAACCACAATACATTTGGGTTTGCAAGGGAAAAGAGTTCTATAACAAACATGTGAAAGACCTATTAGAGAAAAATGGGATACAAATGTACTCAACCGAGAATGAAGAGAAGTCATCAGTAGTTGAAAGATGGAATAGGACAATTAAATCCAAAATGTGGAAACAATTCACAGTTCAAGGTAATACAATGTATCTAGACATGTTACCTAAACTAGTAAAACAATACAACAACACAAAACATTCAAGCATAAAAATAACACCAGTTGAAGCTTCAAAGAAAAAGAATGAGGGTATAGTTTACTTCAATCTATATGGTAATATGGAAACATCAAAACAGAAACCAAAATTTAAAACAGGTGATAAGGTCAGAATATCCAAATACAAACGGAATGTGTTTGATAAGGGTTGTACACCAAATTGGACAGAAGAAGTGTTCACAGTTGATAAGATCCAATACACAAATCCAATAACTTATAAAGTAAGAGATCTCAGAGGTGAAGATATTCAAGGGAGTTTCTATGAATCTGAATGGAAGGGATACAGTGATGATTTCAACAGTTGGATTCCAATGAAGGATTTAGGAAATATATGAAAATGATTTAAACATAAGTTATGTAATCTTATATTGATAAGACGATATAGTATGATTATCATATTATATCATGAATTACAGTTATCAATACTGATTTTTGCTATTAATGATAGCCAAAAATATCATTATTTTTGGGTATTGCACTTTTTTCTGTGGTAATACTTGGTGTTATTCTTGACGACTTTACTACATTTAGGACATTTGTATTCCTTGTTTTGCCATTCCATAAGGTGTTTCTTTTTTTCTTCATCTGAGACTCTTCGTGGTCTTATATTAGCCGATTTTTTGTAATCAGCTGGTAAGTCTTCTTGTTTGATATATTCGAATGTATAAGAATGACCATCTTTCTTCGAAATACCTGATTTACAATTGTTGATACCCTCGCAAGCCATTTTGACTAAACCAGCGTTGATGCTTAAATGTTGATTGATTGAATACAAGCTATTGAAGAATGAAATTTCATTTGTATTCTTATTAGTTGCTTTTATACATTTTCTATTTCTACAATTATTTGCAACAAATGAGTAATCCCTCAATTTAGCTGATTTTTTGTTATTTTCTCGCGGTGTCATAAGTTGGAGATTAGATAATCGATTGTCTTTCTTATTATTATTGATGTGGTCGATCACTTTCCCATCTGGTATAATACCATTATGGCATTCCCAGATGAATCTATGGGCTTGATAACCCTTGAACCCAGATTGACCATGTTTTTTCACGAGGTAAATCATATAACCATTATTTTTCTTGTTCCCTCTGTGGGGCACTTTCTTAATGATATTAATAATATTTCCGTCACTGTCTGAAGCATATAAGTCATAAACTGGATGAACATAAAAAATGCACTCATTTATTGTAATTTTCGTCATTATAATATAGTTTACATAACAAATCTTTATATCGAAATCAAAAAAAAATTTTAAAAAGTGAATTAAAGACTTGGCACGTTATAAAATTATAGAAAAAATGCAACGAAAAATTATCTCAACATATAGTATGAACAACCACGATCTCTCAAAACTAACCAAATCTCAACTGATCAATTTAATATTGAAGCAGAATGAGAAAATAAAACTATTGTTTCAGCAAAATATGAAACAGCAGGTTGAAACACAAAAACCAAACCCAGCTCCGAGGAAAAATGTAAAACAGATGGTACAAGAATATGAAAACAATATCATTAATCCACCATTAGAATTTAGGGATAAACCAACACCTTTACCAAGAAAAAATGTAAAACAGATAGTGCAGGATTATGAAAACAATATTATAAACAGATGGTACAAGAATATGAAAACAATATCATTAATCCACCATTAGAATTTAGGGATAAACCAACACCTTTACCAAGAAAAAATGTAAAACAGATAGTGCAGGATTATGAAAACAATATTATTCCTCCACCATCAGAGTTTATAGATGACCACAAACCAGTCCCAGCTCCGAGGACTAAGAAACCAGTACCACTACCAAGGACTAATAAACCAGCCCCAACCCCTAGAACCAAAATAGAAGAAACTGCTAGAGCTCTGAAGGGTTACACAAAGTCCTTCGAAATCAGCATCAGAAACAAAAAAGATCCTCTTGAGCAACTGCAAAACACAAGAAAAGCTGTAGAATATCATATTGTTAGGATGCTAACATCTATGAAAGGTGTAAAGTTCGTTGAAATGCTCAAAATGACATTCAAAAAATCAACAAATGATAAAATAATATACAAAACCGCTTATTTCAATAGCAAACCTATTACCATCATTAATAACACATAAAACCCTGAAGCATTACAATTATCAAAACAACAAATCCTGAATATGATAGCTCAATGGATTTCTGAAGGTTCTGGTTGGACCATTGAATCCGTTGACAATCATTATATCAATATCGTACAATATAAGCCAACTGAGGGCTCATCATACATTGAACTTCTCCCAGAACTCAGAAACTCTAAAAAAGGATTGATCAACATGAAAAATGAGGACAATAAATGTTTCCAATGGTGTCACATCAGACGCTTAAATCCTCAAGATAAAGATCCACAAAGGATCAAAAAATCAGATAAGGAATACATTGAAAATCTTGATTACTCTGGGATTGAATTTCCAGTTACAATCAATCAAATAAATAAAATTGAGAAACAAAATAAAATAAATATTAATTTCTTTGGATATGAAAACAAACAATCATATCCTATCTATGTGTCAAAAGAAAAATATAACAAACATATGGATTTATTATTAATAACTGAAAATAATAATAAGCACTATGTATTAATCAAAGATTTTGATAGGTTCATGTTCAACCAAACTAAGTATGAACATAAGAAGCACTTTTGTAAATACTGTCTGCAATGTTTCAGCTCTGAAATAATCTTGAACAATCATAGAGACAATTGTATTCAAGTTAATGGAACACAAGCAGTAAAAATGCCTGATGAAGATAATAATATCCTAAAATACATCAATCATAATAAAGAAAAGCCTGCGCCATTTGTGATCTATGCAGACTTTGAGGCCTTAACAGAAAAAATATCTGGTTGCCAACCTAATAATAATAAATCATTCACAGAAGCATACCAGAAGCATACAGACTGTGGCTATAAGGTTGTCTGTTGTTATAATGATAAATATAGCAAGCCGGTTAAAATATATCGAGGTGAAAAAGCAGTTTACAAATTCATGGAAGCAATGTTAGAAGAAGTTAAATATTGTAAGAAGATTATAAGAAGAGATTTCAAACAATTGTTGGAAACAAATAATGGAGAAATTAAAATACCTGTTATATTCCATAATCTCCGCGGTTATGACAGCCATTTCATAATGCAAGAGATTGGAGCCATTGTTAAGAATAATGCATTCATAAATAAAAAAGGTGAAAAATGTCAAATGAATATTAATGCCCTTGGCATTAAAGAATGTGTGGTTTTTATGACGATTTGAATTAAAAAAAAAACCAAGAAGATATTTAAGGAAAATGTCGCTGGAGAGCAAGGCCTTGCTCTCCAGCAACATTTTCCATACAAATCTTCTTAGTTTTTTAAAATTTAAACCGTCATAGAATCTCATTCTTTAATGCCAGTGGCCTCAAACTTGGCCAGTTTGGTATTTTTGATATGCTCTTTCCATTTCTGGCGTTCTTTAAGTTATAGCCCATAATATATAAAATTTGTAGGAAAATTATAGTCATGTGACCCCAGCTGCAAAGGGCCTATTGTCTCACTTGGTGGAGGGAATTCTCTGAACATTTCTGGGAGAGAGACCGAAGGAGAAAAGCATTTTAAATACCTCGCTTTTGGTTTAATGTTAATTGGTCAAGTTAAAAGGCCTATTTGGATTCCAATGGACATTTATCGAGTCAGAAGCATCGCCGCTTTAAAACTACTATCTACCGGCAAATACTGATTATTCGAAATATTTAAGTTTCTATTACATGTAACCGTAGCGCTTGATTGAAGAAAATAAAAATATACCGAATTTCTTAAATTTCTGTTTTAAGAGTAACCTACAGTAGCTTTCTAAATCAGTAATTATTTAACAAAATCTTGACCGCCAAGCGTATGCAATAAACAAGAATTCACTTGCAGCGCTGTCTTGTAACCAACAAGTTTTACGGCAGATAATTACCTTGCGAAATTAAATTAAACTTAACCTTGCATTTGTGTACGTACATCTCTGAAACAACCACTTAACCACAGGCTTATTTACTAAACAACGAAGAACTACGGCAACCGTTTCTAGAGTGATGTCCTTAGGGACCAGGCCTAGGGAACTGAGAACTAAGGAAGGGGAGGGGGACTAGGAACTAGGGGAGGGGAGGGGGGCTGGAAGGATGATAAGGGGTTGTAGCGTTGCAGTTGTGTCCTGCGTGGCAGATATGTCTTAAACGTTTTGACCAATTGTATGTGTCGTTGCTTCTTCCAATGAAATTGCGTTGTGACACTGTCTTCTTAGAACGGAGATCAGTTACCAGTCTTATGGCTGCGTATTATTAGATAGAACCCATGATGTGATTGGCTCAGTATATCCTATTACGTCAGAGGACATGTCTGCCATATAGGACATAACTGCAACGGTACAAGGGGTTAGAGGGGACTAGGGTCCAGGAAAGACGTCATAGAAGGGCAGAGGGGGTTGGGAACTAGAGGATGAAATCATAGGGGAAGGAGACTAAGGCTCCGCCATCTTGGTTTATTTGCATAAGAATTAGGGCTCAAACAACCAATCAGAGCGCGAGTTTAGTGGCGGTCTAGCCGATACAACTACTATCGCTGTACTCAGTCTGGAGCTTACACTGCAGCTTGATCATCTCTAACAAAAGGGCGTACCCTTCGTCACGCTTGCGTTTTGCTTTTTTTTCGAAAATTTTATTGTAAATGCTCTGATTTCCATTTTAATCATTTCCCAAAACAATCCTTTGTCTTTGGTTCCCTGATGCTCTGGAATTAATTAATCGTGTCGGACAACAACGAGTTGTTAAATTTCCAGAATCCGGGCCCACGAGTGGGTTCGTGTTCGGAGAAAGATATATAGTCGATGCTTTTCTAATTGCAACGGGTTTGCCACCTCTTTTGTCTGAAGCGCTGATTACGCAATTAAAATCGCCCCCTAATATAAGATTTTCATTATCATATTTGCTGAACAGATTTTTTGAAAGCTGCCTCAGGAATACAACCTGTTGGTTTCTATCATTCGGTACATAAACATGAACCAGTATAACCTTTGTGTTATCAATAACAATCTCTGCTAAAATATATCTCCCATGATCATCTGAGATAATTTTTTCAATGCTTGCATCGAGTCGCGGTTTAAAAAGAATCAACTCCTCTGCTATGAGAAGATCCATAGCTAGATACGATTTTGCCTCCCCATCCTGCCTCCCATCTTCCGATAGTATCGCGCAAGGAATAAGTTTCTTGCAAAAAAACTATATCCGACTTTTGCTGATGTAGCCAGCGAAACACCTCTCTCCGCTTTCTCGAACCGTTTAACCCTCTTACATTAAGCAATACAATTTTGTACATTTAGATTCTCTACAGAGGGCGAAGTCACAATATTCCAAATAAATAAATAAAAAATAAATCAATCAATAAATAAAGTGCCTGTTTATATTATAGCACTCGCTGTGCGGCAAGACAGGTTACTGTTTTTGCTATTGTTTAAATGCCAGGAAAAGAAGGACATAGGAGGGTTAGTCAGATGTAGAGAGTGATGTTAAAAATGGTACCCTTGATGACTAATGCAGCCACAAAGCTGACAATGTAAGCATAAACCCTCAGTTACAATTATCCCTTTACCCAGAAGTTGAATGGTAGTTTTTCTTAAGTCGGCAAATCAAGACTCTCTGCCTCTGTACCATTGGCCACTGCATGATCAGCTTATTTAAAAACTGAAAACAGTAGCTATGAAGGAAGTAGTCATTTGAGTGCAAAAACTGTCTTCAAGTTCTGTAAAACTGAAACATTTCTAGCATGTATCAACTCGTACAACACACTACAACACGTTGCTTTCCGCCATACTTGTCGATGGTGAAAATGTTCAGATGCTCAAACATGGACTCTGTGCACAGTTTTTACGGGTCCTGGAAAGTCCTGGAATTTTATTCTGGCATTTTCCAGGACTGGAAAGTCCTGGAAAAAGGCCACTGGTCTGGGAAAGTTCTGGAAATCTGTTAAACTCCACTAAAGGATATGAAGTGTACGGCAGACTGTAAGGAGAATTAACATTGAGATCTTGGGAGTGTAGGGGTTAATGTGAATGTGAGAGCCCATGGAAAGTCAATCTGAGTCTTAAAAAGTCCTGGAAATTTGTTTGTGAAAAATGGTACGAACTCAGTGTGCAGTCCTCCCCTGAACTAAAACTTATTTACCACTGGTCTTAGTATATGCATTCCATGTGTATCTCAAAATAGAATACACCATTTTGCTAATGATCAGTTCCTGGTGAATTGTGGGTAGATCTAGTCCTTTGTGGGGGCAAACGGGCAAAATTACAATTTCAAATTATGTCCTAAACTGGCCGTTTGCCCCCACAAAGGACTGGATCTACCCACAATTCAAAAGGAACTGATCATTAGCAAAATGGTGTATTTGGAAAGTTGTGGGTGTGGTCAAACATGTCATAGAAGGGGGTCACAATTTTATACCTTCATTGAGCAGATCTTCCTGGTAAAAATTCATAGAAATCTCTCAAACATTCACAAAGTTCCAAAGTTGTGTGCCAAATGACACTCTGTGAGTAAAGGGATTTATATTGAAAAGCAAGGTGCAACATTACGCTTTTTTAATGCTTAAGATACTCCAGTTCACTAGGTGTTGTTTATATATATATGCATGAATTTTTGAAAACAGGGTTAGCAAAGATAAGGACTCATTCTACTACTTGGCAATTAAAAACAATAAAATTCGTCCAAAGGCCGATAAAAAAGCCTATATCTGACACCGGGCAGTAAGTTAATGGTCCCTAGAAGCATTCCAACGAGTCGAAGTTTAAATGACATTTGTTCAGTAACCTGACTTCCGGCGAAGTTTCAAAGCGGTGTCATTTCAGTCTAGAAATTTTTAACTTGAATACCTGGTTAGGAGAGTGCCTGGTTAAGGCTTACATAGCAACTTATACAGTCAGCAAAACACTACTTTTTTCGCTGTCCGATAAACAACAGGATGTCCCATGGAATAGACAACAAACTGAATGAAACATAGTGCACAACTTGTCACCTTGTCTGCACAAAGACTGTGGCTTATGGTTCAATGCCATTAGAGCTCGCTGAAACGGGACCTAGATCTAATTTTCCTGAGTCGAGAAAAATGCTTTTTCCAAGGTACGATCAGCTAAGCTTAACATTAATGCCTGGCACAGGCTGTTTTGGCGAAACCACACTTAAACAAGATATCGCATACCTGTCAAGACCATGCGGAAATCACACAATCACACTTTTTCGCTGCACTTGCTCAGGCTTACATAGCAACTTAAATAGTCAGTAAAACCTTACTTTTTGTCGCATGGAATTGATTTCTACAGTTCAGCATAAAAGACGCCGTTTCGTGACATTTCAGCCTAATAATTAATAGGCTGGTGGTGAAAGTAAAATGAAGCCAGTTTTATTCCGGTGCCTAATTCTCCTGCTGCTGAACAAAATGTGGACAAATATGGCTTTTCTGCCTTGTGCCTAACGGTCTGTCTTAGATTTACAGGGCATGGTCACTGAGGCAAAATGCACAGCCCCCTTGTTACCCACAGAGGATTTCTGTTCATTAAGAAGCCACAGAACGTTTTCTGGGTTTCTATTAAATTTAGTAGAAATCTGCTGGAGTAATTGTTCTGTCAAGAATTCCATTTGCTGATTGCCTAGCAAATCACTGTATATTCTGTTGTGGAAAAACGCCAGCTATATAACAAAGCTTGTTGTTGTATATTACCAA